>JAGQAX010000014.1:28688178-28928605 GCA_019142605.1 Cephalopholis sonnerati | reverse complement strand
TTGTGATATTTTGGACGACATACTATACTATGACTGTTGTATGATATTTTTGACGACATACTATACTATGACTGTTATATGATATTTTTGACGACATACTATACTATGACTGTTTTATGATATTTTGGACGACATACTATACTATGACTGTTTTGTGATATTTTGGACGACATACTATACTATGACTGTTTTGTGATATTTTGGACGACATACTATACTATGACTGTTTTGTGATATTTTTGACGACATACTATACTATGACTGTTGTATGATATTTTGGACGACATACTATACTATGACTGTTTTATGATATTTTGGACAACATACTATACTATGACTGTTTTATGATATTTTTGACGACATACTATACTATGACTGTTTCATGATATTTTTGACGACATACTATACTATGACTGTTTTATGATATTTTGGACGACATACTATACTATGACTGTTTTATGATATTTTGGACGACATACTATACTATGACTGTTTTATGATATTTTTGACGACATACTATACTATGACTGTTTTATGATATTTTGGACGACATACTATACTATGACTGTTTTGTGATATTTTGGACAACATACTATACTATGACTGTTTTATGATATTTTTGACGACATACTATACTATGGCTGTTTTATGATATTTTGGACGACATACTATACTATGGCTGTTTCATGATATTTTTGACGACATACTATACTATGACTGTTTTGTGATATTTTGGACGACATACTATACTATGACTGTTGTATGATATTTTTGACGACATACTATACTATGACTGTTTTGTGTCATTTTTGACGACATACTATACTATGACTGTTTTGTGATATTTTGGACGACATACTATACTATGACTGTTTTATGATATTTTTGACGACATACTATACTATGACTGTTTTGTGATATTTTGGACGACATACTATACTATGACTGTTGTATGATATTTTTGACGACATACTATACTATGACTGTTATATGATATTTTTGACGACATACTATACTATGACTGTTTTATGATATTTTGGACGACATACTATACTATGACTGTTTTGTGATATTTTTGACGACATACTATACTATGACTGTTTTGTGATATTTTTGACGACATACTATACTATGACTGTTGTGTGATATTTTAGACGACATACTATACTATGACTGTTTTGTGTCATTTTTGACGACATACTATACTATGACTGTTGTATGATATTTTTGACGACATACTATACTATGACTGTTGTATGATATTTTTGACGACATACTACACTATGACTGTTTTGTGTCATTTTTGACGACATACTATACTATGACTGTTTTGTGATATTTTGGACGACATACTATACTATGACTGTTTTGTGATATTTTTGACGACATACTATACTATGACTGTTTTGTGTCATTTTTGATGACATACTATACTATGACTGTTTTATGATATTTTGGACGACATACTATACTATGACTGTTTTGTGATATTTTGGACGACATACTATACTATGACTTTTGTGATATTTTTGACGACATACTATACTATGACTGTTGTATGATATTTTTGACGACATACTATACTATGACTGTTTTATGATATTTTTGACGACATACTATACTATGACTGTTTTATGATATTTTGGACGACATACTATACTATGACTGTTTTGTGATATTTTGGACGACATACTATACTATGACTGTTTTGTGATATTTTGGACGACATACTATACTATGACTGTTTTGTGATATTTTGGACGACATACTATACTATGACTGTTTTATGATATTTTTGACGACATACTATACTATGACTGTTTTGTGTCATTTTTGACGACATACTATACTATGACTGTTTTGTGATATTTTTGACGACATACTATACTATGACTGTTTTATGATATTTTTGACGACATACTATACTATGACTGTTTTATGATATTTTGGACGACATACTATACTATGACTGTTTTGTGTCATTTTTGACGACATACTATACTATGACTGTTTTGTGTCATTTTTGACGACATACTATACTATGACTGTTTTATGATATTTTGGACGACATACTATACTATGACTGTTGTATGATATTTTTGACGACATACTATACTATGACTGTTGTATGATATTTTTGACGACATACTATACTATGACTGTTTTGTGTCATTTTTGACGACATACTATACTATGACTGTTTTATGATATTTTTGACGACATACTATACTATGACTGTTTTGTGTCATTTTTGACGACATACTATACTATGACTGTTTTGTGTCATTTTTGACGACATACTATACTATGACTGTTTTATGATATTTTGGACGACATACTATACTATGACTGTTTTGTGATATTTTTGACGACATACTATACTATGACTGTTTTATGATATTTTGGACGACATACTATACTATGACTGTTTTATGATATTTTGGACGACATACTATACTATGACTGTTTTATGATATTTTGGACGACATACTATACTATGACTGTTTTGTGTCATTTTTGACGACATACTATACTATGACTGTTTTATGATATTTTGGACGACATACTATACTATGACTGTTTTGTGATATTTTTGACGACATACTATACTATGACTGTTTTGTGATATTTTTGACGACATACTATACTATGACTGTTTTGTGATATTTTTGACGACATACTATACTATGACTGTTTTGTGATATTTTTGACGACATACTATACTATGACTGTTTTATGATATTTTTCACGACATACTATACTATGACTGTTTTATGATATTTTTCACGACATACTATACTATGGCTGTTTTATGATATTTTTGACGACATACTATACTATGACTGTTTTATGATATTTTTCATGACATACTATAATATGGCTGTTTTATGATATTTTTGACGACATACTATACTATGACTGTTTTATGATATTTTTGACGACATACTATACTATGGCTGTTTTATGATATTTTTGACGACATACTATACTATGACTGTTTTATGATATTTTTCACGACATACTATAATATGGCTGTTTTATGATATTTTTGACGACATACTATACTATGGCTGTTTTATGATATTTTTGACGACATACTATACTATGACTGTTTTATGATATTTTTGACGACATACTATACTATGACTGTTTTGACCACGCTGCCATGGTCCTGCCTGATGCCTCCCACTGCTGCTGTTACTATTAGTCATACCTGGACTATTATACACATATCATTATTTTCACATACATATATAATCATAATATTAATATAATATCTGTTTCTCCTTATGTTTCATTGTGCCATATGGATTACTGTTAATTCATTATATTGATCTGTTCTGTACAACATCTATTGCTCGTCTGTCCGTCCTGGAAGAGGGATCCCTCCTTCAGTTGCTCTTCCTGAGGTTTCTACCATTTTTTTTTTCCCCATTAAAGGGTTTTTTTTGGGGAGTTTTTCCTTATTCGCTGTGAGGGTCCAAAGGACAGAGGGATGTTGTATGCTGTAAAGCCCTCTGAGGCAAATTGTGATTTGTGATATTGGGCTTTATAAATAAAAATTGACTGACTAATTGATTGTTTTGTGTCATTTTTGACGACATATTATACTATGGCTGTTTTATGATATTTTTGACGACATAGTATACTATGACTGTTTCATGATATTTTTCACGACATACTATACTATGACTGTTTTATGATATTTTTCACGACATACTATACTATGGCTGTTTTATGATATTTTTGACGACATACTATACTATGACTGTTTTGTGATATTTTTGACGACATAGTATACTATGACTGTTTTATGATATTTTTGACGACATACTATACTATGACTGTTTTATGATATTTTTGACGACATACTATACTATGGCTGTTTTATGATATTTTTGACGACATACTATACTATGACTGTTTTGTGATATTTTTGACGACATACTATACTATGACTGTTTTGTGATATTTTTGACGACATACTATAATATGGCTGTTTTATGATATTTTTGACGACATACTATACTATGACTGTTTTATGATATTTTTGACGACATACTATACTATAACTGTTTTGACCACGCTGCCATGGTCCTGCCTGATGCCTCCCACTGCTGCTGTTACTATTAGTCATACCTGGACTATTATACACATATCATTATTTTCACATACATATATAATCATAATATTAATATAATATCTGTTTCTCCTTATGTTTCATTGTGCCATATGGATTACTGTTAATTCATTATATTGATCTGTTCTGTACAACATCTATTGCTCGTCTGTCCGTCCTGGAAGAGGGATCCCTCCTTCAGTTGCTCTTCCTGAGGTTTCTACCATTTTTTTTTCCCCATTAAAGGGTTTTTTTTGGGGAGTTTTTCCTTATTCGCTGTGAGGGTCCAAAGGACAGAGGGATGTTGTATGCTGTAAAGCCCTCTGAGGCAAATTGTGATTTGTGATATTGGGCTTTATAAATAAAAATTGACTGACTGATTGATTGTTTTGTGTCATTTTTGACGACATATTATACTATGGCTGTTTTATGATATTTTTGACGACATATTATACTATGGCTGTTTTATGATATTTTTGACGACATACTATACTATGACTGTTTCATGATATTTTTGACGACATACTATACTATGGCTGTTTCATTATATTTTTGACGACATACTATACTATGACTGTTTTATGATATTTTTGACGACATACTATACTATGGCTGTTTCATGATATTTTTGACGACATACTATACTATGACTGTTTTGTGTCATTTTTGACGACATACTATGACTGTTTCATGATATTTTTGACGACATACTGTACTATGACTGTTTTATGATATTTTTCACGACATACTGTACTATGACTGTTTTATGATATTTTTCACGACATACTGTACTATGACTGTTTTATGATATTTTTCACGACATACTGTACTATGGCTGTTTTATGATATTTTTCACGACATACTATACTATGGCTGTTTTATGATATTTTTGACGACATACTATACTATGGCTGTTTTATGATATTTTTGACGACATACTATACTATGGCTGTTTTATGATATTTTTGACGACATACTATACTATGACTGTTTTATGATATTTTTCACGACATACTATAATATGGCTGTTTTATGATATTTTTGACGACATACTATACTATGACTGTTTTATGATATTTTTGACGACATACTATACTATAACTGTTTTGACCACGCTGCCATGGTCCTGCCTGATGCCTCCCACTGCTGCTGTTACTATTAGTCATACCTGGACTATTATACACATATCATTATTTTCACATACATATATAATCATAATATTAATATAATATCTGTTTCTCCTTATGTTTCATTGTGCCATATGGATTACTGTTAATTCATTATATTGATCTGTTCTGTACAACATCTATTGCTCGTCTGTCCGTCCTGGAAGAGGGATCCCTCCTTCAGTTGCTCTTCCTGAGGTTTCTACCATTTTTTTTTCCCCATTAAAGGGTTTTTTTGGGGAGTTTTTCCTTATTCGCTGTGAGGGTCCAAAGGACAGAGGGATGTTGTATGCTGTAAAGCCCTCTGAGGCAAATTGTGATTTGTGATATTGGGCTTTATAAATAAAAATTGACTGACTAATTGATTGTTTTGTGTCATTTTTGATGACATACTATACTATGACTGTTTTATGATATTTTTCACGACATACTATACTATGGCTGTTTTATGATATTTTTCACGACATACTATACTATGGCTGTTTTATGATATTTTTGACGACATAGTATACTATGACTGTTTTATGATATTTTTCACGACATACTATACTATGGCTGTTTTATGATATTTTTCACGACATACTATACTATGACTGTTTTATGATATTTTTCACGACATACTATACTATGGCTGTTTTATGATATTTTTGACGACATACTATACTATGACTGTTTTATGATATTTTTGACGACATACTATACTATGGCTGTTTTATGATATTTTTGACGACATAGTATACTATGACTGTTTTGTGATATTTTTGACGACATACTATACTTTGACTGTTTTGTGATATTTTTGACGACATACTATACTGTTTTGTGTCATTTTTGACGACATACTATACTATGACTGTTTTATGATATTTTTGACGACATACTATACTATGACTGTTTCGTGATATTTTTGACGACATACTATACTATGGCTGTTTTATGATATTTTTGATGACATACTATACTATGACTGTTTTATGATATTTTTGACGACTTACTATACTATGACTGTTTTATGATATTTTTGACGACATACTATACTATGACTGTTTTATGATATTTTTGACGACATACTATACTATGACTGTTTTGTGTCATTTTGGACGACATACTATACTATGACTGTTTTATGATATTTTTGACGGCATACTATACTATGACTGTTTTATGATATTTTTGACGACATACTATACTATGACTGTTTTGACCACGCTGCCATGGTCCTGCCTGATGCCTCCCACTGCTGCTGTTACTATTAGTCATACCTGGACTATTATACACATATCATTATTTTCACATACATATATAATCATAATATTAATATAATATCTGTTTCTCCTTATGTTTCATTGTGCCATATGGATTACTGTTAATTCATTATATTGATCTTTTCTGTACAACATCTATTGCTCGTCTGTCCGTCCTGGAAGAGGGATCCCTCCTTCAGTTGCTCTTCCTGAGGTTTCTACCATTTTTTTTTCCCCATTAAAGGGTTTTTTTGGGGGAGTTTTTCCTTATTCGCTGTGAGGGTCCAAAGGACAGAGGGATGTTGTATGCTGTAAAGCCCTCTGAGGCAAATTGTGATTTGTGATATTGGGCTTTATAAATAAAAATTGACTGACTGATTGATTGTTTTGTGTCATTTTTGACGACATATTATACTATGGCTGTTTTATGATATTTTTGACGACATACTATACTATGGCTGTTTTGTGTCATTTTTGACGACATACTATACTATGACTGTTTCATGATATTTTTGACGACATACTATACTATGGCTGTTTCATGATATTTTTGACGACATACAATACTATGACTATTTTCTGATATTTTTGACGACATACTATACTATGGCTGTTTCATGATATTTTTGACGACATACTATACTATGACTGTTTTGTGTCATTTTGGACGACATACTATACTATGACTGTTTCATGATATTTTTGACGACATACTATACTATGACTGTTTTGTGTCATTTTGGACGACATACTATACTATGACTGTTTTGTGATATTTTGGACGACATACAATACTATGACTGTTTTGTGTCATTTTGGACGACATACTATACTATGGCTGTTTTATGATATTTTTGACGACATACTATACTATGACTGTTTTATGATATTTTTGACGACATACTATACTATAACTGTTTTGACCACGCTGCCATGGTCCTGCCTGATGCCTCCCACTGCTGCTGTTACTATTAGTCATACCTGGACTATTATACACATATCATTATTTTCACATACATATATAATCATAATATTAATATAATATCTGTTTCTCCTTATGTTTCATTGTGCCATATGGATTACTGTTAATTCATTATATTGATCTTTTCTGTACAACATCTATTGCTCGTCTGTCCGTCCTGGAAGAGGGATCCCTCCTTCAGTTGCTCTTCCTGAGGTTTCTACCATTTTTTTTTCCCCATTAAAGGGTTTTTTTTGGGGAGTTTTTCCTTATTCGCTGTGAGGGTCCAAAGGACAGAGGGATGTTGTATGCTGTAAAGCCCTCTGAGGCAAATTGTGATTTGTGATATTGGGCTTTATAAATAAAAATTGACTGACTGATTGATTGTTTTGTGTCATTTTTGACGACATATTATACTATGGCTGTTTTATGATATTTTTGACGACATACTATACTATGGCTGTTTTGTGTCATTTTTGACGACATACTATACTATGACTGTTTCATGATATTTTTGACGACATACTATACTATGGCTGTTTCATGATATTTTTGACGACATACAATACTATGACTATTTTCTGATATTTTTGACGACATACTATACTATGACTGTTTTATGATATTTTTGACGACATACTATACTATGACTGTTTTGTGTCATTTTGGACGACATACTATACTATGACTGTTTTGTGATATTTTGGACGACATACAATACTATGACTGTTTTGTGTCATTTTGGACGACATACTATACTATGGCTGTTTTATGATATTTTTGACGACATACTATACTATGACTGTTTTATGATATTTTTGACGACATACTATACTATAACTGTTTTGACCACGCTGCCATGGTCCTGCCTGATGCCTCCCACTGCTGCTGTTACTATTAGTCATACCTGGACTATTATACACATATCATTATTTTCACATACATATATAATCATAATATTAATATAATATCTGTTTCTCCTTATGTTTCATTGTGCCATATGGATTACTGTTAATTCATTATATTGATCTGTTCTGTACAACATCTATTGCTCGTCTGTCCGTCCTGGAAGAGGGATCCCTCCTTCAGTTGCTCTTCCTGAGGTTTCTACCACTTTTTTTTCCCCATTAAAGGGTTTTTTTTGGGGAGTTTTTCCTTATTCGCTGTGAGGGTCCAAAGGACAGAGGGATGTTGTATGCTGTAAAGCCCTCTGAGGCAAATTGTGATTTGTGATATTGGGCTTTATAAATAAAAATTGACTGACTGATTGATTGTTTTGTGTCATTTTTGACGACATATTATACTATGGCTGTTTTATGATATTTTTGATGACATACTATACTATGACTGTTATATGATATTTTTGATGACATACTATACTATGACTGTTTTATGATATTTTTGACGACATACTATACTATGACTGTTTTGTGTCATTTTTGACGACATACTATACTATGACTGTTTCATGATATTTTTGACGACATACTATACTATGACTGTTTTATGATATTTTTGACGACATACTATACTATGACTGTTTTCTGATATTTTTGACGACATACAATACTATGACTGTTTTCTGATATTTTTGACGACATACTATACTATGACTGTTTTATGATATTTTTGACGACATACTATACTATGACTGTTTTGTGATATTTTTGACGACATACTATACTATGACTGTTTTGTGATATTTTTGACGACATACAATACTATGACTGTTTTATGATATTTTTGACGACATACTATACTATGACTGTTTTGTGTCATTTTGGACGACATACTATACTATGACTGTTTTGTGTCATTTTTGACGACATACTATACTATGACTGTTTTATGATATTTTTGACGACATACTATACTATGGCTGTTTTATGATATTTTTGACGACATACTATACTATGGCTGTTTTATGATATTTTTGACGACATAGTATACTATGACTGTTTTATGATATTTTTGACGACATAGTATACTATGACTGTTTCGTGATATTTTTGACGACATACTATACTATGGCTGTTTTGTGATATTTTTGACGACATACTATACTATGACTGTTTTGTGATATTTTTGACGACATACTATACTATGACAGTTTTGTGATATTTTTGACGACATACTATACTATGACTGTTTTGTGTCATTTTTGACGACATACTATACTATGACTGTTTTGTGTCATTTTTGACGACATACTATACTATGACTGTTTTGTGTCATTTTTGATGACATACTATACTAGGACCGTTTTCAAACATGTCATAAAACAGTCATAGTATAGTATGTCATCAAAAATATCATAAAACAGTCATAGTATAGTATGTCATCAAAAATGACATAAAACAGTCATAGTGTAGTTCGTCATAAAAAAAATGACATAAAACAGGCATAGTGTAGTTTTTCATAAAAATTGACATAAAACAGTTATAGTGTAGTGTGTCATAAAAAAAAATCAAAAAAATATTTAAAAACAAACAATGCCATAGACAATATTCTAGTTAAGTATACTATGGCATAAAAATGATCATAAAACAGTAACGGTATAGTATGACATGAAAAAGAAATTCTTAATATAGCAAGCCAAAAAAAGTCATTAAAAAAATTCTGGGTATAGTATGTCATCAAAAATTCAGAAAGAATCTTAGTATAGTAAGTCATAAAAAAGACATTATGGTATGTCATATACAAAGTCAGAAAAAAGTGTTAATATAGTTCGTCTGAAAAATTTTTAGTATGTCATAAAAAAGTCTTCGTACAGTATGTCATTAAAAATACAGAAAAATGTTTAGTATAATTTAAATAAACTTTAAAAGTCTACAATAGTATGTTATAAACATTCAGATAATTTAGCATGTCTGCCATAAAGAAGTTTAAGTATTGTATATTATAAAAATTTCACAAAAAGATTTAGTATAGTATGTCATATAGTGTAGTATGTCCAAAAAAAGTCTTAGTATGATGTCATAAAAAAGTCTTGGTATGGTATGTCCTAAAAAACTCTTAGTATAGTATGTCATAAAAAAATCTTAGTATAGTATGTTCTAAAAATGTGCTAGTATGGTATGCTATAAAACAGTCACAGTATATCATATAAAGTCTTCGTATAGCATCTCATAAAAAAGTCTTAGTGGAGTATGTCATAAAAAAGTCTTAGTATAGTATGTCCTAAAAAAAGTCTTCGTATAGTATGTACTAAAAAAAGTCTTAGTATAGTATATCATAAAAAAGTCTTAGTATGAGTATGGTATGTCCTAAAAAAGTCTTAGTATAGTATGTCATAAAAAAGTCTTAGTATGAGTATGGTATGTCCTAAAAAAGTCTTAGTATAGTATGTCATATAAAAGTCTTAGTATAGTATGTCATAAAAAGTCTTTGTATAGTATGTCATAAAAAGTCTTTGTATAGTATGTCATAAAAAAAGTCTTAGTATAGTATGTCCTAAAATAGTCTTAGTATAATATGTCCTAAAAAAGTCTTAGTATAGTATGTCATAAAAGTCTTAGTATGGTATGGTATGTCCTAAAAAAAGTCTTAGTATAGTATGTCTTAAAAAAAAGTCTTAGTATAGTATGTCATAAAAAGTCTTTGTATAGTATGTCATAAAAAAAAAGTCTTAGTATAGTATGTCCTAAAAAAGTCTTAGTATAATATGTCCTAAAAAAGTCTTAGTATAGTATGTCATAAAAAAGTCTTAGTATGAGTATGGTATGTCCTAAAAAAGTCTTAGTATAGTATGTCTTAAAAAAAGTCTTAGTATAGTGTGTCATAAAAAAAGTCTTAGTATAGTATGTCCTAAAAAAGTCTTAGTATAATATGTCCTAAAAAAGTCTTAGTATAGTATGTCATAAAAGTCTTAGTATAGTATGTCCTAAAAAAGTCTTAGTATAGTATGTCTTAAAAAAAAGTCTTAGTATAGTATGTCATAAAAAGTCTTTGTATAGTATGTCATAAAAAAGTCTTAGTATAGTATGTCATAAAAAAGTCTTAGTATAGTATGTCCTAAAAAAGTTTTAGTATAGTATGTCTTAAAAAAAAGTCTTAGTATAGTATGTCATAAAAAGTCTTTGTATAGTATGTCATAAAAAAGTCTTTGTATAGTATGTCATAAAAAAGTCTTAGTATAGTATGTCCTAAAAAAGTGTTAGTATAGTATGTCCTCAAAAAGTCTTAGTATGGTATGTCCTAAAAAAGTCTTAGTATAGTATGTCCTAAAAAAGTCTTAGTGTAGTATGTCATAAAAAAGTCTTAGTATAGTATGTCATAAAAAAAAGTCTTAGTATAGTATGTCCTAAAAAAGTCTTAGTATAATATGTCCTAAAAAAGTCTTAGTATAGTATGTCATAAAAAAGTCTTAGTATGAGTATGGTATGTCCTAAAAAAGTCTTAGTATAATATGTCTTAAAAAAAGTCTTAGTATAGTGTGTCATAAAAAGTCTTTGTATAGTATGTCATAAAAAAAGTCTTAGTATAGTATGTCCTAAAAAAGTCTTAGTATAATATGTCCTAAAAAAGTCTTAGTATAGTATGTCCTAAAAAAGTCTTAGTATAGTATGTCTTAAAAAAAAGTCTTAGTATAGTATGTCATAAAAAGTATTTGTATAGTATGTCATAAAAAAGTCTTAGTATAGTATGTCCTAAAAAAGTGTTAGTATAATATGTCCTAAAAAAGTCTTAGTATAGTATGTCTTAAAAAAAAGTCTTAGTATAGTATGTCATAAAAAGTATTTGTATAGTATGTCATAAAAAAGTCTTAGTATAGTATGTCCTAAAAAAGTGTTAGTATAATATGTCCTAAAAAAGTCTTAGTATAGTATGTCTTAAAAAAAAGTCTTAGTATAGTATGTCATAAAAAGTATTTGTATAGTATGTCATAAAAAAGTCTTAGTATAGTATGTCCTAAAAAAGTGTTAGTATAATATGTCCTAAAAAAGTCTTAGTATAGTATGTCTTAAAAAAAAGTCTTAGTATAGTATGTCATAAAAAGTATTTGTATAGTATGTCATAAAAAAGTCTTAGTATAGTATGTCCTAAAAAAGTGTTAGTATAGTATGTCCTAAAAAAGTCTTAGTATGGTATGTCCTAAAAAAGTCTTAGTGTAGTATGTCATAAAAAAGTCTTAGTATAGTATGTCATAAAAAAAAGTCTTAGTATAGTATGTCCTAAAAAAGTCTTAGTATAATATGTCCTAAAAAAGTGTTAGTATAGTATGTCCTAAAAAAGTCTTAGTATGGTATGTCCTAAAAAAGTCTTAGTATAGTATGTCCTAAAAAAGTCTTAGTGTAGTATGTCATAAAAAAGTCTTAGTATGGTATGTCCTAAAAAAGTCTTAGTATAGTATGTCTTAAAAAAAGTCTTAGTATAGTATGTCATAAAAAGTCTTTGTATAGTATGTCATAAAAAAGTCTTAGTATAGTATGTCCTAAAAAAGTGTTAGTATAATATGTACTAAAAAAGTGTTAGTATAGTATGTCCTAAAAAAGTCTTAGTGTAGTATGTCATAAAAAAGTCTTAGTATAGTATGTCTTAAAAAAAGTCTTAGTATAGTATGTCATAAAAAGTCTTTGTATAGTATGTCATAAAAAAAGTCTTAGTATAGTATGTCCCAAAAAAGTATTAGTATAGTATGTACTAAAAAAATCTTAGTATGGTATGTCCTAAAAAAGTCTTAGTATAGTATGTCCTAAAAAAGTCTTAGTGTAGTATGTCATAAAAAAAGTCTTAGTATAGTAGGTCCTAAAAAAGTCTTAGTATAGTATGTCTTAAAAGAAGTCTTAGTATAGTATGTCATAAAAAGTCTTTGTATAGTATGTCATAAAAAAAAGTCTTAGTATAGTATGTCCTAAAAAAGTGTTAGTATAATATGTACTAAAAAAGTGTTAGTATAGTATGTCCTAAAAAAGTCTTAGTGTAGTATGTCATAAAAAAGTCTTAGTATAGTATGTCCTAAAAAAGTCTTAGTATGGTATGTCCTAAAAAAGTCTTAGTATAGTATGTCCTAAAAAAGTCTTAGTGTAGTATGTCATAAAAAAAGTCTTAGTATAGTAGGTCCTAAAAAAGTCTTAGTATAGTATGTCTTAAAAAAAGTCTTAGTATAGTATGTCATAAAAAGTCTTTGTATAGTATGTCATAAAAAAAGTCTTAGTATAGTATGTCCCAAAAAAGTATTAGTATAGTATGTACTAAAAAAATCTTAGTATAGTACGTCATAAAAAAGTCTTAGTGTAGTCTGTCATAAAAAAAAGTCTTGGTATAGTATGTCATAAAGTCTTAGTATGGTACAGTATGCCCTAAAAAAGTCTCAGTATAGTATGTCTTGAAAAAGTCTTAGTATGGTATGTCCTAAAAAAGTCTTAGTATAGTATGTCGTAAAAAAAAAAAATCGCAGTTTAGTATGCCCAAAAAAAGTCAGAAAAATCCTAGTATAATGTCATAAAAAAGTCTTGGTACAGTATGTTGTAAAATGTTCAGAAAAAATCTTAGTATACTATGTCGTAAAAAGTCTGAGATTTTTCAGTCTGGATCAAAGTGCTCAATCGACAGCCATCCAGAGAACATTCACAGGAACTGTACTGACCATAGGGCTAATACAGAATGTCAAAGTGAGTGTTCTTTAAGTGTTTAGCTGCAGTCGTACACTGTGGGAGTCAGAATGAGTGGGACCAAAGCTGCGGCTGCCACCCAAGCTGTCTGTAACCGCTTTGCATGGCCAGGCTGTAATTAAACAGGAACCAGGAGGAGGGAGGCAGCCATTTTGAACCCCCCAACCCCCCACAGAGCTGGGCTGGCCGCAGCAGGGGGCTCCGACAAAACATCATGTATATGTTGCCCGAGCGTTAGCAGCATTTTAACAGACTCCAACAAGCTCAAGTGTCAAAGAAACACTGTGGGATTTAGTGTTGTCAGGCTTTAAAAAGAAGCAGGCCCAAAACATTTTCATGTCATGGAGCAGCACTGAGACACTAATCCTGATCTACTAGCTTTTTTTCCCGTGGCAGCCTGAAAAACTTTTGTTTTATGATTTGGACTTTCCGTACAGTAGAGGACCAATCAAAACAGTCCTGATCCCTGCTGATAAATGACCTTCAACTAGTTTGTACTGAGTAAAATAATACTGAAATGAAAGAATTTGGTATTTGGCTTTCCTGGAACCATCTCAAGGGTTGCTGCTGGTCTCATGGAACCGCTGGCATCTCTTTTTTTCACATGCTGTTCCTAGTTTAAGCTATATGGGGGGAGTTTCTAGTGAAGTAAATACCCCCATCACCACCACCACATACACACTCCTCTTTGGAGTCATAAAACCTTTCAACCCAGCTCACTTTTATTGATGACTCTTCGTTACCATTAACCCAGCGCGGAGGCCACCAGCTTAGCCGAGCTTCTCTCCAACTCACCACACAACAAAAAGATGCTAAAATTAGCCTGGCGGCTAAGCTAACGCGCCCTCACATGGGGAGCCTAACCAGAGCCTTACAAACATGAGAGAACATACAGGCACAGGCAGGGTGGTTGGCCGCTTTGTGGTGATGGTAAAGTCATGTGGAGGCCATTTTACAGGGACACACGAAAGAGGGAGGGGGGAAAAAAAAAAATCAAACACATACAGTCATGGCAATGCTGACAGTTGGGTAAACACGCGGAGCTAAGAGACCTAAAATGATTGGCTGTGGTGCATGTGGAGGTTTCTCCTCTTATAGTACATGTCTTTCGCCAAAGTTAGTGGGCCAAACCTACATGAAACACAACAAGACTACAGTGTGTACTCTGACGAAATGCAAGTATATATTTGTAAATCATGATTTAGTCACAATTACATACACTATCACTGTTGGCAGCAGCATGTCCCACCACATGACAGTTTATTTTGGTAGAATCAGGACGTATTACTGAGGAGACCAGTAACTCAGCATTCAGGCACTAAAATCTCTCAATCTGCTTGTAGTACAACTTCATTTCAATGGAGCAATAAATTTTGGTCATTGTACTTCACTCACGCTTTTGGTACCTAGGGTGTAATTAAATCTTTGATTGTTTGAAAACTAAACCCGCGAGAACCACCAGCTCCATGCATTGCAACACTTACAGCGAATGTACTCAGCTCATTTTGTTAAACCTGTGCAGGCTGCCAAAATGTTAACACTATATGAGAAGCATCACTATTTAAAGTGCCACTGTTCATTTTCTGATATGATCAAGACCATAACTGAAGAAAGGGCGTACTCACTCTGCCTTTATCTCTGGGAATCAAAGCACATTTTGTCCACGGTGAAAATGTGTTTCATCCGCTATACTGTAAAACCACATGATTATGGGGCGACCTCTAGCTCACCTGGTACAGCGTGCGCCCCATCGAGGCTGAGTCCTTTGCAGGCCTGGGTTCCCTCCAACCTGCGGCTGTTTGCTGCGTGTCATCTCCCCTCTCTGTCCTACCTTTCCTGTCTATCTGGCTGTCCTCTCAATAAAGAAAAATATGATTATTGTTTGTACCTCTCCAGTATCGTAGATCCAGACTCGGCCTTCTGAGTCGCCCACAGCCACCTCCTTCCCCCCCGACGACCAGCGGACCCTGTTGAGGGCCGATGCGCCCTCAATCGTCACACTGGCAGTTGGTACCTGACGGACAACAAGTTAAAACAAATGCTCAGTTATTGTAGTTTGTCTCAGCCTCGACATATTAATCACATTACAGTACATATATATCTCCAGTGGGTGTTTTTAAAACTGTGTTTGGAGTCGTTTTTGTGTTTGGGTGTGGACGGAGATATTGTGCACAATGAAGGTCGCATGGACAGAATTATTATTTTTTTTTAAACTTTCAAAAATATATATGTATAAATGTCGACAGAGTCTTAGACGTCAAAAAACTTGTACATCCCCAAAGGGGCACTTTGTGGTACAGCACAGTAAACAGTAAACATAATGTACACACAGTTAAAACACAGAGCAGAACAACAACACAAGTGATTACAATCTGTCAATAAATCCCAACCCTCAATCTGTAATGCACTCTACCCTCACCCTACTGCAGCTTGTTCAGACGGGTAATTGCCATAGCAATAAATGACTATTTAGCTCAGTTAGTTCTGATCCGATCTGATCCTGTATCTACAGGATATATATCTATAGATATCTATATAAGGCATGACCTCAAACTCGATCCTGTAGTCTCCCTGAGGACGACAGCACATTGTTCACTCTGGAAATAAAATACTATGCGAGCCTCTAACGAGACACATAAAGCTTTATAAAGCCCTACAATACATCCATAAAACACCACCACCTCCAGCCTGCCGCCTGCAGGAGAGTGGCGTTCAAACTGTTTTGTTTTCTCGGTTACAGCTGCAGTGAGTTGACATTTTATATTTTCCTTGTTGATGAATGTAGGCAGCTGAATGTGAGTTTGTTTGTTAGTCACAAACCAGCTCCATAAAAAAAAAAAAAAAAAATTCCTTCTATTTCTGAACAAAATGCACCGACATAAAGATTTACACTTACACCATGTCTCAGGGGTCCTTATTTCTTTTTATTTGATGACCTTAATTACAGTTTAAACTATTCCTTTTAATGTTTATTGGACAATGGGAGTATTATGCCATTATAGTCTAATTTACAGAATGAGTTTACTGCATCGACAACACAACTCGATCCAAACACCCAGGAGGTTAGACAAACATAGCTGTCAAATTTACAACTTCTCATTTGAATGTGGACACACACATGGCTACTTACTGTATAATAACTGTGCTCATGTTTGCTGTTGTGGGTGAGCTGTTGCTCTTTTTAGTAAACACCAGTGCTCGTGCTTGCACCTTTAGAAACCTAAAACCATCTGCAGTGTTTCCATAAACTGTTCCTGACATGTGGCAGGCGAGTCTGACACATGTCACCAGTGGAGACAGAGGCCTTGGCATCATGTCGCCTCACACACCGAGCTCCTGCGTATTTAAAGCAGCGCTAACCACAGACTGACTGCCATTAGCCTGCTAGCTTCCACCGCTCCGCCCGAGTGGATCTGAACTGAGCGCTCTAAATTGGCTGTATATGTCTGTGTGCGTGTGCTGGAAATGAGAACCAGGCGCGCCGCACTGCTCCGCTAGTGTCGTTATGTGTGTTTTTAATATGACGGCAACAATGGACGTCTGTTGCTATTAGACTGACTGTGTATGAGTGAATGCGTGTGCATGTGTTTGGGACATCCGTTTGTGCGTGTGTGTGTGTGTGTGTGTGTCTGGGCAAATGTTTCTCATAAAGCACATTGTTAGCCAAGTTAGGCCGTAGATAATGAACTCTTCCTCCGTCTGTGAAAAGGCCGCTGTTGAGGGAAGCATGGGAAAATTGTCATCTGTGCTGCAGAGGGAAGACACAGCACTAGTGATGGGATCAGTGAAGAAGTGTCGGGGTTAAAACAAGAGGAGAGGAGGGAGAGAGTTTAAATGAAATTGAGATGTACCAAAATTCTAGGAGATGAGAAGTGAATTGTATCTTTGGACGGTACGAAGGGGCTGCAAGAAAATGAGGAGAAGGAGAGTGAAAGGGCATTATGAGAGAGGGAGCAGAGCATCTGTAGAGACGCAGACTTGTATTAAGGTTGAAGGCACTGTGGGTGTTGTCTCCATGGAAACCAAGAGAGAAGGAGAATGGAGGATCCTTTTATCCCTACTTTTACCTGAGTGATCAAAGGTTTGGTACCCACTCTCATATCAGAGTTGCAAAGAAGTATGGTGTTCAGACTCAAGATATCTTTTCACTGTAACAAAACTTTTTCTTACCTTAAGAAATAGTTTGGGAAATTTGCTTCTTATCTTCCGAATGTAAAACTATTTCTTTAATCAATAACAAAATGCAAACCAACATACATGATTTGTAGAATAAAATTACTGCAAATAGTTACGCTGAGATTGATTTTGTTTTGGAAAAACAGGTCTGTAATTTAATTTATTTTATACTACGGTTGAGTCTCAATACATCCCTTAACTGTACGACTTAACCCATACCCATCCAGTTTTGTGCGTTCATGTCTAGAGGTAGGGAATCATGATTCTTGTTGAGACAGAGGGGTAGGGCGAAGTGTTGGAGCCACATGGCCCTCCAAACCAGTGTATTAGACGGGTACAAACTGGCGGCATGTTGGTGCAGTGATCAGCACTGTCGCCACCCACCACCAGGGTTCGTGGGGGTGCTCCGGCTTCCTCCCACAGTCCAAAGACATGCAGGTTAACTGGTGACGCTAAATTGGTCGTAGGTGTGAATGTGAGTGTGAATGGCTGCTTGTCTCTATGTGCCAGCTCTGCCATAGTCTGGCGACCTTTCCAGGGTGTACCCCGCCTCTCGCCCAATGTCAGTTGGGATAGGCTCCCCTGCAACACCTAACAGGATAAGGGTTGGAAATGAAGGAATGACTCCAGTGTGTTATGAGATATAACTGGCAAGATGGCTGCTCAAGCAACAAAATATTTTAAAAGTGCGTCTGTTTACGTAACCGCCATGAATGACTACTGAGGACCTATCTGGGTCTTGTAGGGTGGTCCCATTTTAGAGCGGAGGGATCCTCAGCTCACTTTTGCACTTTTGCAAAATGAGAGGACACCAGGGGCCAGTTAGTTAATGAACATTAATAATATTTAACAATATATAGAAAAATGACTTGCCTGGTTTCAACCTTTTGACATTTATCCTCACTCATCTTTGCCAAGGGACAAATTCAGTCACAGCAGCCCCGCACAGGTCAGGTGTACGCAGGCTTAGCTCGGACTTCTGTTGGGGGGACCGAGGGGTCCGCCTCTGGCTCTTGTTTTTTTATTAACAAGCTCTATTTTGGTGTTTTTTTATGCACTCTGGCACCTTATTTATATTAAAAGTAGTCTAAATATTTCCATTGTGAATCAGTTTATTTTCATTGTGAATTTGGGGTAAATATAAAAAGTGGGATTGGGCCTGTATATTATACTTTATTCAATATTCTGTGCTATAATTAAACTCAATAATAAGATGATCTATTTTTCCCTTGCCTCAGATGCTCTCTTCTGAAAATAAATCCACAGCACAGAGAAACCCGTGGCCTGAACTTTCTCCTTTTATTATTATCATCTCCAGCATGGGACTGCGGACTGAGGGCTAGGGCGCTCTGACTCGTGGTCTCCTGCACATCTGTGTACTTCACTGATGGAACAGAGTGTGGGAGGCAGATGAGACGAGGTGGTGGGGTCCTGAGGTTGCTTCAACGTTGGACAGAGGTTGCAGGAATGTTAGCGGGATGTCTGGGTGGGAGCTGGGATGAGGAGCTGTCACCCAGTTTGATTTAAAGCGAGGGCTGTGGGAAACGCCCACAGGGGAATCTTGAACCGTGTGTGTGTCTGTGTGTAGAAAGGGATGTGGAGGGCTTGGTGGTGGTGGGGGGAGGTTGATGGGAGGGAGAAAGCTTGGGTGTTTGGTTGTGCGGTTCGGGCTGAGGCCCAGCAACAGGCCCTGAGGACACCAAAAACACACACGCACATTAACACACAAAGAGATGACACAGAAAACACGCCCATAATCACCTATATTCACCCAGCACTGACACACACACACACCTCAGTGTCGTTGTTGAGGTTCCACAGGTCTAGGCGGCCCATGCCATCCACGGCGGCGAAGATCGCAGGGTGCACAGGCGACCACATGACGTCATACACATAGTCGGCGTTGTCCTCAAACGAGTACAGAGGCTTGTTGTGCTGAAAGACAGAAAAAGAGGATATCTGTGGAAGTGTGTATGGTGTGAAAAAGCACTGTGGAGAAAAAGAGAGAGAGTTCGGGGTTACAGAAGATGACACACTGGAGATAGAGAGAGAAAAGAGAGAGGGAGAAGGAATGGAGAGAGGGAGTGAGTGAGCTTCAGACAGAGTGGCGCTGCCTCAGCCTTGGGGCCTGTCTGGGTGCAGAGCCTAATTAAAAAGCCTAGCACATTCACACAGCACCATAAAACCGCTGGGAGAGATGAAAGGGAGGGCCCCTCCACAAGGTGTACTGTAACCTCAACACAACAGCTGTCTGAGAGAGACGGAGAGATGGGAAGAGATGGAAACGGGAGGAAAAGGAAGGGTGGACAATGGACGCAGGATAGGATGTGTGTGAGTGAGTGTGTGCCTGTAGAGCCTGACTGACACAGGATTTATTTTTTTTGCCTGCACCAATGTCAGTATTTGAGAGTATGAAAAAAAAAAAGTTAGCATGACACATCAGCAGATCTTTCAACATAAACAAAAGTTATTAAAGAATTATGTCCGAGACGTAGTGAGCGGGATGTTTTACGTTTCAAAAAGAAACTTGTCAGTGCTCTCTGGTGGACAAATATTTAATGGTTGCACTGTTTCTAAATTACAATAAAGTAAATTTCTTGTTACTTATTGGTCATAATATACTCTGATACCGATACATCTGTGATGAGCTCATACTAGATGATAATATCGATCTAGCTAATTAATCAGTCTATGTGTTTGTGAAGTTATGGAGACAGCAGGATGGCCCAAAAAATAGAATAGACAGAACTTTATATATCCCCGGGGACATTCAGCTGTCCAGCAGCTCATAAAAGACAAACAACAACCACACTTCCCCTCGCCAACAACAACACAGTGGTTTTAAAATAGACATAAAATAAAATAAGTTAAAATAAGTGCATAATTAGAAATTAAAAATCAAATAAAAATAAAATTGCCCATTCCACAGTCCAGTCCAGTTGTGGCTAATGTGATGTGTGTGAATATGTGTGTGACTGGAGTCAGGAGGTG
Organism: Cephalopholis sonnerati; assembly: GCA_019142605.1. Lineage (NCBI taxonomy): Eukaryota > Metazoa > Chordata > Actinopteri > Perciformes > Serranidae > Cephalopholis > Cephalopholis sonnerati. The sequence continues at coordinate 28,907,333 of JAGQAX010000014.1, read as the reverse complement.
TTAAACAGTCTTACTGCTGTGGGAACGAAGGATCTCCTGCACCCACCCCCTCTTTTATTGTGTACTAGGGGTGGGTGATATGGCCAAAATCTTCTATAAAGCTACATGTCATGATACAGGAAGTGTTCTGTAAATTAAAGTATTGGATTCAAATAGCCATACCGTACTTTCACATGATTTCTTTTATTTCAAGCGTTCACCAACACTAGTTATAAACAAAAGAAAGTTCTCTCAAAATAGAAGCTTTTAGGTTCAGGAGAACAAGAATTTCAAGTGTTACATGTTTCTATATTTACAACGTCACTCTCCTCCTCCATGTCTGTCCATATTACAATATTCTGTGACACGGCTGGATTTGTGAGAATCACAAGATCACACGATTATCAAGCAAAAATCATGCAAGACTTCATCTGTGATTTGCTATAAGGTCTGCCCAGGCCCTTAAGAAGTGCGCTAGACTTTGAAGCCAATTTGACACAGTGGCCGAACCACGTTACTACAACTTCTGGGTCCAAAATTGTTTCCATAGACTTACATGGTGAGAGAGACATCTATAAATCAGTGGATAACTTTTTTTTTTAGCGCCCCCCCCCCCCCCCCCCCCCCCCCAAACAACATTTCAAAGTCTAGAAGAGCTGCATGATTAAAGTCTTAAGTGTGTTCCCTCTATGGGCCCATTGATACGAAAGATCTGGGTGATTTTAAACCAAAGAAGTTAAACTTTTTCAGCTTCATGCGCCACTGAGCAGCTTTCATAGGACTAAACGGAGCCCTGCCTCAAACACTGTATCCGCTTCTCTTTTTATATCCATCCATCCTGCCCTGAGTAGCTCCCGCGGTGAAAATGGTCTTGTCAAATCTCTCCAGTACTGCATATGTGTGTGTGTACATATATATATATTTTTTTCTACTAACTTTGCCACTTCCACCTTAAGCTGCACTGACTTTGTGGCTGAAGGCTACTGTTTTTGCTGCATTTAAAATGGTAGATAACTTAAATAAGTTGCTTAAGACAAATATAGTGTGTGTGTGTGTGTGTGTGTGTGTGTGTGTGTATCCCTGTCTGTCAGAGCTGCTGTTAGGATTCCAGAGGCTCACAAACTGCATTCCTGACAGGTAGAGTGGGAGGGGTAGAAGAGAGGAGACAGGTTGGCTGGAAGACCAAATGAAGGAATGTAGTCTCTCCCTCTCTCCTCCTCCTCCTCCTCTCATTCCTCCTCTTTCTCTCCATCACCTTTACTCTCTCTCTCTCCACAGTTGCTCTGAAAGGCTGTGAGACCTGCAGACAAGATAGCAGTGCACACTCACACAAACACGCGCACAGAGCCGAGCCAATTTCAAGCCTCGATTGAAACTGTTTTCCAGCCGGCGGGGTGACAGCAGAGGTCATTTTTCTCCACCTCACTGTTTCAACATTCGATCAGCTGAGCAATTCCTGTTTATGTTCTCTCTCTTATCCTCTCCTTGTTTTAGTCCGTGTCCCCAAACACACACTTTTACACACCCTCTAACTCACAGCTTGTATTTCACATTACCAAATAGTATTTAAAAAGCACTGTTGACAATCTGCCTTCATGTAATTTCAAGCCATCTTTCCTCACCATGTCCTCCTGGCCATACACTTCATCATCACATAGGAGATAAGACGAATAAAGTCTTATTACAGAAAATGTAAACTACTGTTTTACTGCAGTCGGTTCATAATCTAAACATCTTAAATAAGGTGATTTGGGTAAATAATCTGCAGCAACAAGTCTTAAAACTAATCTTAAAATTAAACTTAATCCTCGTGGCGCCACGCGTAAGGTAACTGGTTGTCATTATCTTTCCTGGGGAGCTTCTTGCACGTTTGAACTGGAAAATCATCACTGACACACTGGATACTGATAGTTAACGTGCTATGCTTGGAAAAGAAATGGATGCAAGTTAAGTTTAGCATTTAATGCTTTAGATATTGATGCTAAAATATACTGACCTTGCCATAAAAATCTAATAAAATCCCCCATACAACCTGTAAGTATCTTTTCAGGACTACATGCAACACTTCAGCGTGTGCTGTCTTTCAGAAAACCTCTCATCACTTGGACTTTCAGAGGGATCCATCCAAACCATCTCATCTGTGCAGCAGCCAGACTCGTATAATTTCACTGCTTCCATCCTGGCTGCATCACAAACATCACACTAGCTTGATAGCTTCACACCAGATTTCATAACCACACACTGAGGGGACTGCGATGTTGTCTTCAAATTAGAAAATGCCTCACAAACGTTGCTGAGAACGAACACCACACCAAATATCCTCAGTAAAGATCAAGAGTACAGTCTCATTTTCAGCGCACAGACGCTCGTTAACAATCACCTGAGCTGACTGTGATGTAGACCTTTAATTAACTTCTTAAGAGAGCAAAAGTGGAACGATTATGCTCCATCCAATCACTTAGTAGACGCTGGTTTTGGGGTCAAGAGAGCACGACGGTTCAAGTTATGCACAATCATAAACCCACTCCCAGCTGTCGCGACGTCTTCACACTCTGGCCGACTCCAAATGTTTTCACTAACCACAATATTTGCACCGCCGAGTGTGAAAACATCAGCAGACTTCTGCGCAACGGCCTTTTTGAACTGTGAGGGCAAACGTGAATGCAAAGAGAATTCACTGCAAATGTATACGTATGTATGTGTGTGTGTGTGTGTGTGTGTGTGTGTGTGTGTTAGAACAGTTGGGTTGAAGGCAAACCTCGGGGGGATTTTAGGTAAGCAAAGGCAGCTTGCTTAAGGTGCATGTGAGGCATGTGTGGTGTGTCTATATTTGCACACACACACCTACACACACAGAGTCAGGTATTCCGCCTGCCCACACACAAATATGGGTTATGTGGGATAAGAGACAGACACGCATTCCTGCGGTGCCCCTCAAAGGAAAGGGAATTCCCAAATCCTGAAAAATAACACACTCTTCTGATGAAAATCCGCAGAAATGTTTTAATATGTGTCACGGGACCCTTTGCACAAGACTTATGGACTAGCTGCATGCAAACATGAGCTAAAATTCATCAGAGTGCTTTACTGCCTGTCACAGCCAAGTATGAAGGCTGTAACAGGATCTCGTATAAAGCTGGAGGTATTATGCAATATGCATTATGTATTTTCCTTATATTGAATGGGTCTGTCTTTGATTTTTGGCTGTGTTTGCTGTTTGACGCCTTGCTCATGTTGATCCCTCTGTCCGTCAACGTTAGCATCACCTCCAACATAAACCATGTCATTTTTTTGTCTTTAAAATGACTCCTGGCCTTTTTCTCGTCACTGCTGACTCTTCCATACATATTCCTCTTTCTCTCTCGCTATTAACCATTCAGTCCTTCCTGTGTCTGCATCACCTGTATTAAGTTGTTATATGGTATCTTGCTATTCAAACATTAACTTTAATACCACTTTCTTCTTTATTACCCCAAATTCTACTCCACTCACTAACATGAATTTATATCAATTAATCACCCTTTTTTATGTTAATTTCAGAAAGAAAACTTTGCTTTTCTTGCATGCCTCCATGGTAAAAAATAATTAAAAAAAAATGAGTATGCTTGAATAGAGATTGGTATCATTAAGATTTTATCGATACTCCTTATCGATTTGGTACTTTATCGGTACTCTTATCGGTTCTTTTCCATTTCTAAATAATTGCTTTTTAGAAAATATGTGAACAGAATAAATTCAGAACAGGATTACTGAATATTTTAAATAAAACAAATGGTTGTTTCCAGAGCAGCAACAGTAATTTTGACAACAGCAAAATCACTAAATAATATTCCTGACATGACAATACTGAGGGAAGTTTAGCATTTATTAGTCAGTCCTCCTGTCCTCTGTCCTGCTCCTTCTCCTCTGATGTGATTCACTGTGTGCAGGTAACATTAGTGCTGGTAGAGAGAGGAGGGGCTGTTTATCTCTTTGTTAAGAGTTTAAAAGTATCTCGTGTAATTTTCGAGTTATCTTTGTTTGTTTTGTTTCCACCATGGCCTCTCTGCTGTTCATTGACTACTGTGTGGTGTAGGTGTGTGTGGGTGTGTGTGTATGTGGAGTTCAGCCCTGGCACAGTGCACAGGTGAGAGGCTGCAGTGTGATAATGAATTAAACCAAAATGTGTAAAAGTACCGATAAGAAAGCTGATACTGACAGAGCTTGCCAATACTACAAGCTAGTTTAGTGCCAGGTTTTGGTACCTATCCCTCTTCTTAAAAGTAAGTAAAAGGGGTACTTGTTTAACAGCAGCAAAACTATATCAAAATGTGCGTTTACAAACTCTCACACAACTCCTGCAGTATAGTCCCAAGTCTCACCTATCTAGTCGTATGCTCAGTACTTCCTTAACACAGGTATTTTCGCTAAAACCTTACTATTTAAAACACTTCTGCATGCATAAACGGTGCAGATGTGCTACTCCTTCAGGCAGGGGACTGTTTATGTGGATAAATAATACTGTTTTAGCAAAAATGCATGTGTTTGGGGAGGACTGAGCATACGACTAGATAAATGAGACTTGGATTATACTGCACAAGTTGTGTGAGAGTTTATAAACCAGTGTTTTGATATAGTTTTCCTGTTGTTAAACGCACTTCACCATGAGTGCAGTACATTAACAGGAGGCATGCATGCATCTTCCTGTATTTAGCGTAACACAGGCTGAGTAATTTATACACAAAGATTCATTTGAGGGGTGAAGTATTTCTTTAACAATGAAATGTCTCATCTCATAATCCTGAATTCCTCCTGTTGTGCAGTCAAATGTACCTGAGTGCACTCCTCTGCATCTCACCACCACCGCCGCCACCATGAAAGTGTCTTTGAATGTATTAGCTAACTTTTCTATTCTCCAACACTCACTTTGACAGAAACAGTGACAGTTTGCTTTTTACTGCCACTGAACTGCTGCCAAATGGAATTCATCACATCGGTTTGAAGGGAGAACAAATGCCCTGAGTGGACGAGGTCACTCAAATACCAGCGAGAGGAGGAGCGCCCGCCTTTAGAGTGTGTCTGAGTTAGACTCACTGAGTGCACCTCGGGGAATCTGACTGACTCAGGTGCACAGGGTTTAAGATCTGATGAGGACCAGCAAATATGAGAAGCTGATCTGATGTAATAATTACAGGGTTAGCACAGTGTCACAGTGAAAGACTGTTGTATGAGCTCTGTGTGGAGTTTCTTCAACAATAACCAATCAATAGTAACAGTAAATAAAACTAATATAGGTTGTAATTTTGACACTAGGAAACAAACTAATTGTTTAAAATGACTGCCTATTCACGCAGTATTTACACTCTACTGGTGTTATTATTGTAATTATGTGTCCTTAAGTGACAGTGACAAATTTTTCACTTTTACTGTGAAGGCAGAATGAACTAAAGAGGATTTTTTTTTATCCTAAGCTACGCCTTGCAGGCAACCATTCCTCCAATGTTGTGAAGATATCCAGCATAATGCTGTTTTATTGGATTTTCACCTGTTCCGTATAATCAATAAAACTACTTAAGCTGCTAGTGAATGTCATTTTTTAACCTTCAAAGCTTCAATAGATTGATGAGGCTTCAAATGTCTGTCATCGAATTTTATTAAGTTATCAGTTGACAAAAAAAAAAGAAAATCCTAGATCTGAACCAGGTGTTTAATCTGATTTTAAAAGTCTTTTTTTTTATTAAATCAACTTTCTTTGACAAATAATGTAATTTATGGAGCTGTTAGACAGGTGCTAGACTGCCCCATTAATACAAGTGCATCAACCTTGTGTGTCAACCTGTGGGTTGGGCGGGTTTGGGTAGGCTGATGAGAGAAACACTGCATGTCATAGTCCACCTTCCACCCTCTCTTTCATTCTCTCAAACACACACACACACCATGAGAGCCCATCGGAGCTCAGTCCTTGTCTCAGCCCTCAGTCCTTACAACTGTGCTAGTCAGCAGTTTGTGGGTCGGGTCATGTTTAGGTGTTTGATGATCATATTTTTGAAGGTCTAGGTGGGTGCTGGTATAAAAAAGCCTGACCACTAGTTTGGATTACACAAGTCAGAAACAATCCTACGCAGCCACCGCTAGAATGTAATTCTACAAAAAGTACAATACTTACATTGGTGTAGCCTAATATTTATCTTCAACTGTGCAGAAATGCTGGGCTTAAACAAAAATAAATAGACATTAAAAAAGTGTGGTATCTGAGAGTTGAGTGTCAACATGACGCATGAATTTTCTACGTTTTGACTATTTGATACAACACCTAAAAACTACAGCATTATTTTTGTACATCTTACTGAAGGCAGCACACAGACTAGGAGGAAACTGCCTGCCAGGCTAAATTCAGGTCAAAATAATCAAGGTTTCAAAACAATTTGTGCAGCAAAAAAAAACGCTGCTTGTCAAAGAATCAATATCAGAACTGATTTATCTAATCATCTAGATTTCTGAGATTTACAGCATTCAATACTTCAGACTCTAATTGTGTCACTCCACTATTGACACAGTAATCATACACACAGTAACAGAAGTTTATTCAGAAGCACACACACACACACACACACACACACACAAAAGTAGTAAGAGAAAGACAGATTTTCCAAAAAGTTGCTCACCTATAGTTCTCAGCTTCCCCCCCTTACTCACTGGTTCATTTTCACTCTTGACTCTCTCTCACACACACACACACACACACACACACACACACACACACACACACACACATTTGTCCTCACTCCCCACAACTTCTTGGAGTCCACAATCAACCCCCCACACATCCTCTTCCTCTCCTGCACACACACACACACACACACACACACACACCGTACCTTGGTGCTCCAGAGTTTGACGGTCCAGTCGAAGGAGGATGTGATAAAGAGGTGAGAGAAGTCGACGGTGCCTACTGCACTGTGACAGCTGATGCCCGTCACTGGACCCTGGTGGCCCTCGAACATCTCGCAGATACCCGCCTTGCTGCAGAGGGTGGACACAAACAAGACGTACATAACTACACTATATGGCTCTGCAGTGTTTTAGTGGTCTTAACTTGTTTAAATAGAAAGTGGTGAAGAGGTTTGCGTCTTAATGAAATTAATTTACAGCGCAGTGAGGGAGCTTTGACTGAAAGTGAGACAATTAACTCCTTAAATTGATGGGAAAATGAGCAATTAAATGTTTCTTAAACAATTCTAATATTACTTGTGATACTTGGACCTTTTACTCAGCTTGTTTTGCTGGTTTTCTAAATGTATATTATTTCTGAATTATGTTACTGTGATGTTTTAATTCCAGATTATCCAAGCAAATAAAATGGGACTGCGTTAAGACAAAACACCCGTCCAAACGTACCTAAGTGATTCAGCAAAGATTTATCTTTTCTTCGTGTGTGTGTGAGTCCACTAACCTGCCGTGCCTGGATGCAGTGTACACAGTGCCCTCCTCACTCCCAACCACATAGTTGTTAACGTCTCCCGTGGGAAAAGCCATGCCTGTCACCGCCACGGGTTTGGATTTATTGTACACCAGTTCCATGGTCTCCTACAGTACACGCACACACAGGAGGAAACATTAAATGTGAGTCTATACACACTCATTCAAAGACGCAAACATGACAATACACACACATCAGCAGCTATAGAGTATACATGTGGACTACCAGCATGTGTTTTCATTGACGAGTGTGTCGTGTACCTGCGGCTGGGAGAGCATGTCCAGACTCCAGGAGCACATCCTGCCGTCTGTAGACACAGTGATCAAGTTGTTGGCATTCTGGGTGCCAACCACGTTCACGCAGTACACTGGATGCTACACACACACAGATAAAGACACACAGGCACATAAATAAGACAGGTGGGGATAACAGATCGGATAATGTCACATGCACAATCTTCACAATCTACACTTTGTTATTCTCATTCCTATTTGTGACTGTGATCACAGTCATAAATCCTTTTTAGTCTCACTGATTAGAGGCAAAATATGTTTCTGCATATTTGTCATTTTATATAACAAATATTTGGATAATTCCTCACTACAGTGGGCTGTAAGGGACAAAACATTTTCTAATAATTTGATATAATATGTATCAAAAAAATATTTCAAACATGGTGCTGAAATGATCGTGTAACACAACCCTCAAACACATGACATCATTAGATGCTCTGTACAGACGCAGCAGGCTCACATGCCAGCGTGCAGTCTTTCCCTACGACAGCAGTGTGTGAAACCATGATGTCATTACTGGGCAGTAATTGATTTGTGCAGCACAAAGAATCCATTCAGCAATCAGCACCGTGCTAGCTGGCTGGACTCACTGAGTTGAGAGGACGAGAGCGGCGACCTCATTGTTGGAGATTAAACCTGCAGCAGGGGTGCAGTGTAGCAGTGTGTGTGTGTTTGTATAAATGTGTGTGTACATGCTGTGATTATAAACGGCCCCAGGTCTTAAGATATTGCTGGTGAATATTGGTCAGTAATTTGTCGAGGGGCAGTGAGCTCACTGGAGCATCTGAACTCAGCTGGGCTTTCAGTTGTGTCTGAAGTTTGAGTGTGTGTGAGTGTGTGTGCGTGTGTCTCCAAATTGTAATGCTGCAGTAATGTGATATAATTTAATATTTTTATATCAAGATGTTTATATAACAAATTTTAAAATCTTTAAGTCTCCTCTAAAAAGTTCCACCTGATTCATTTTTAATTTTAATTACAATAATTAAGTTTAATTATTTAATTAAAACACAACAGGGAGCTTTTTTCATTATTTCTTTTGTTATTTTACCAGGGCTTTAGCTAACAATAATTTAAATAATTGATTGAAACTTTTCATCATTTATTTTCTTCATCATAAATTCCTGCAACCCACTGCGAGGTCTTGAAATAGTGTGTTCTGTTTGACCGACGGTTTAAAATTAAGATATTCAATCTATATAAAACAAGGACAACTAGGACATATTACGCTTTTAGAAGCTGGAACAAGCAAATAATTGACAGTTGCTTGAGAAATTAGTCAATATATTAAGTGATTATCAAAGACAGGATTATTTTCCCTCTGTCAAATCAAATTATGTCAGCGATAAAACAAACACACAGCTTGTGAAAGGTAAAAAAAAAGGATCTCGAACACCAAGGCACAGATCTGTTCTCTCTCTTTCTCTTGTTTTTGTAATTCTTTTTGTATTTATTGTAAATGTGTCCAAACTAAAAATAAAAAGTGCCTCACTCTACTGTATGTCTTACAGTGTGTGCAGCAGCAGAGAGAGGAGTCCTTTGGACCGGGGTCCGACGATGACTGCGATTGTCCCACAGGACGATCTGTCCTGAGTAAGTCCCCCCAACCACCAGGTTGGGATGAAACCTCGCAAAGCCCACAGATACTACAGGAGACTGAGGAAAGAGAAGAGGAGAGGAAGAGATTATTTCATGAGAACATTTCTGATATAGCATGAACTGACAGAACAGGCAACACGGTGAGAATAGAAATGCTTTGGACGGATGAAACGTGGCGATAGCGCAGCAGACGGTGAGAAAAGAGCAAAAACAAAGAAAGATATGAAGCGAAAAACGGTAACGCTAGCCGGAGCGTGAGTGAGAACGAGTGATCAAGGCATCATGATGGGTGGCGGACATCGGGAGATAGACGGGAGAGGGAGATGATGAGTTTGGCTATGGTGAGGGTCCACTGAGGAGAGGAGAGAGGGGTGACGCTGGGGCGGAGACCAGACAAAGAGGGGAATTGTAGTTCTCTTTCCCCCAGCCGTTTCACATTACAGCATCAAAAACCCCAGCAGCCACTGGAGCGCTCACTGTAGCCTCCATCATGACAAGCGCACCCTTGAACTCCCTCCCTCCCCAATGCCGTGTTTATTGAGTCTTGGTTCCTCTTCAGTGCTCGTCCCATATGGGCTTCTGCGTGCAGCAGCTAGCCTTCCCTGACCCAGAGCCACTCAAGCATCTGTGCTGCGGAGTTATGAGAAAATGTTTCAGCATTGCATCGCCACAGGAGGGTAAGTGGTGTTATGCATTGACAAATTCATCCTTCCATCCATCCATCCAGTAGAGCAGCATAATCATGTTGAGAGGAGCAATAATTCACAGGGAAGACAGGGCCAAGAGAGCATTAAACAAGAAGCTCGCAGACACACATCACAATTAAAAACATGCAGAGTACGTTTCGCAAAAGTATTGTTGCCCAATACGCTCGTAGATTTTGTTGGGAGAACAGTCGCTGACACTTTTAGGGTTCCAGAAAACGGTATGCCACATGGTTTGTTGTTGGAACGACAGCTCTGAGAGGCAAAGCTTGTCATTAATTATCAGAATCCCTTCAAATGAATCACTGTATTAACAAGGCAATGTTTGCAAGATTTATGTTGACAGTATCATATTCATTAGAGATGTTGCAAATGGTTGGTTGCCTAAAACTTGACATCACCGCTACCTTGCACACTTGCAAGTGAACCTTGGTTCGGTTGCACACTTGCAAGTGAACCAAGACCCCGAGTTTTCAAGTGGACCAGGGTTCACTTGTTTGGCTCACACCAGAGTTTGAATGAGCATTCACGCCACTCCAAATGAACCAAACTATCCATGGAAGCGGAATAGGGTTTGTTTAAAGTGGACCAAATAGCGCCAGTGTGAATGTGTCCTAAATCGCTATAAAATCGGGTGGGCAAACAATCCACTTCGGAAACGCTCTCAGTGTGGTATGACCACTTGTGGTGGACAGCATAAAATCTGGTCAGAGCCGAACTGCAAAGAGCTGAGCCTAGAGAAACTGTCTCTCCCAGTTCCCTTGGCCAAGATGGTGGCGATATAACAAAAACAGGGACTATTTCACCTCATATCGTGCCTAAATTAAGGGGATCACAACATATCAGGTAAGGTATTAACGCTCCAGTATAAAATGAGACCAAACTTTCTACGGGTGTCAGTGTCTGAGCCACGACAAGGCCAAACTGTGGCCTGCAACTGACGAAGCAGGGCTGGTTGTTTCTAGCCAAGCCAGTTTCTGGAAAACTTGTGGCCCCTACCGATGAGTTAAGAGGAGTGAGGAGTCAGCAGTCAGTGACGATATAAACCAGTCAATAAAACACGTTTTTCAAAAAACTGTGAATCACCAGAACCACGAGAGGTCCTTGGGCATACAGTCATAAATGTGCACGCAAAATATTAGGCTGATTGGTCCAGTAGTTTGTGAGATTAGTTGCAGACAGAAGGATACAATCACATACATACACGATCAAATGTGTGATCCCTACTGAGCTTAGGCCTGGCAGAGATCATTTTGGCTTACTTGAACCTCGTAATACGAATAACCACTTTAAAAATACACTGACATTGACCGATTTATTTAGAATATCAATGAACAAACATTACAGTGTATCATTAAACTACTGAGACTGTCTAGCTGAGGCATCATTAATTTTAAAACATCAGTTTTACATCACAGACATGCTTTAGGAACATAACACGAATGTGCCAATCTGTAATGTGGTCATGGCAGTTTTGGGGAGCAGCTGTCACTAGATTAGTAGGAAATCCAACAATGGGAGTTCGTGTTTAGGTATGTTTAATCATGACGTTCTTCTTATTTTTCTTTTTTTTTTTCATTTCTCTCCCTTGTGCTCCCCCCCTCTCCTTCTCCGTCCCTGCCACCACACCATGTGCGGAGCAGCCAACTCCAAACCCCAGTTCGTTTTGAAAGGAGACTGGAAAACAAACCAGAGGGAAAGAAAACACTGCACACTCTTTCTCGCTCTTTTTTGTTTCTTCTGAGGAGTCACGGCTTCCAGACGAGTGGCTCGGGAGTCGCTTCAGATGTCTAAGCTCAAAATAAACTGAACTTCAGTGGTGAAAATAAAGTCCCTTGTCAGCCGGCAAGGAGGTACTCTCGGAAAAGTTTATTTACATGGTCAGATAAAAAGGGATCAGGAATTTAAGTTTATTAGCAGGTATTAGCACATAAGATTTGATGGCCATGCATTTGTGTAAGGTGTTTTGCCAGATTTATGTAGTTGCATTACAATAATGTTAGAACATATGTAATCATCTTAAGAACATAAAAGGAGTAGACAAGCAAAACTGCAATTGTTGTACCTTTTTTTTTATATTAATTTGGACAGTTTGACAAAATACTCCTAACCTGGCCAACGTATAGAGAGACAAAAAGTCCGAAAAGTACTGCTACTTCAGACCAAATGTCGAGACAGCAGCTCTCATACTCAAATACACATGGATAAGTCTGCCTTCAACTTAATCGCTTTCAATATCCAAGAGTTTTGGGATGACCTTTACACCCTGTGGTTGTCTGACAGGCTGCTATCTAAGGTCGACCCCCCTCCATCAGACTCCATCAGTGAGCTAATGAAACCAAGTCCTGCCCTCTCTGTCATCTCTCTGCACAAACACACACATCCACTAAATCAGTACACCGCCGCCACAACCGTTTATCAAAGAGTAGGGGAACTCTAAACGATATTTAGCATCTGGAAGAGACAGGAAAGTACATTGAAGGAGGCATAAACAGTATCTAAATAGCTAAATGCTTCTTGATTCCAACTTCTCATTTTATAAAAGAACAGTTTGACACTTTGGGAAATATGCTTATTTGGTTTTCTTACAGAGATGAGAAGATTGACACCACTCTCATATATGTCCATTAAATAAAAGGCCAGTGGCAACAGCTTAGAAACAACAGCTATAAAGGCTAGTGATTCCCATTTCAAATCTTTATGCTACCATTTACCTCCTTTAATACTATCTTTCGGGCGACTCGGTGGTGTCGTAGTTAGCACTGTTGCCTCACAGCAAAAGGTATGAGGAGAGGGACAGAGAGTGGGTGGGAGAGTTCGCATGTTTTTTCCCCAGGTACTCTAGCTTCCTCCCACAGTCCAAAGACATGCAGGTTAATTGGTGATTCTAAATTGACCGTAGGTGTGAATGTGAGTGTGAATGGTTGTCTGTCTGTGTGTTTGCCCTGTGATAGTCTGGCGACCTGTCCAGGGTGTAGCCAGCCTCTCACCCAGTGTCAGCTGGGATAGACTCCAGGCCCCCCGCGACCCTCAAGAGGATAAGCGGTTATGGAAAAATGAATGGTTTTCTCTCAGAAATGAGAAGACTGACGCCACTTTCATACATGTCATATCTTTATGCTAAGCTAAGCTAATCAGCTTGATGTACTTCCCAAAAATGTCAAACCCTTTATGTCTTTAACAGTCTTTCTCCACCATCATCCTAAGGAGATAAAAACCATGAGGCTGCTATAAAAGTGTCATTTCTCATTTGTATTTTGAATATCTTACTCTATGCTGCTCTTCATATTGTTTTAATTTGACAGTATAACTCAAATGTATTAACAGTTATCTTTTAAGTCACTACAGAGACCTCCTGTCTTTGATCTTTCAAGATAAAGTGAATATGACCCTGTTGTAACTATTAACACCATTAAAAATTAAAACTAAACCCATAAATCCACAAGCACAAGCAGACACAAATAGAAAACATCCCCGCTCTCTTCTCTTTCTTGTCATTCTTCCACCAGTTATCACGCTAAATAAACACCCCTACCCCACATGAGTAATGACAAAGGGAAGCCAAATCAAATCAAGAGCCCCCTCTATTTGCTCCATATGTTAGTTTAACTCCTAAGCCCTATCAGTGTCCCCATCTTAAGAGGAAAAATCCTGACTAAACTCTGAATCCACTCTTTGAGAAACCACACGTTATGCCATCATTCCCCTCATGTACTGTCAGGCTTAGTGAAAGAGCTACTGAAAATTAGCCCAGCTTTGTCCCCGATAGTTCACTTTGAGGCGCCTGCCAGCAGCAACTTGGACCTAACATGAAAGCAATTCTCCCTAAATGCTTCTAATCAAATGTCACATCTGCACATATGTTTTGGAGCTCTACGCCTTTTAATGTACTGTATGTCATTTGGTGCTGAAATAAGATCAATTTGTCCCGCGCTATAAGGAAGTTTATGATTTAAGCTCAAGGGGAATTGGTTGACACTCTAAAGCGGATTCTCAATTTGAATGTCATGTAGGAAATTAATGACTGAATTTAGAGCTGAATTATGGAGTGCTTGGTTATGTTTTCGGCTGGATTTCTGTAGTCTTTCTGTTCACTTTTATTCATTCATGAGCCTTTCCCGTCAATGACTCGAATACTGCTTCTGCATCTATTAGACAGGATTTATCTCAGTGTGTAAACATGACTGTATGAAATATTATATGTGTAAAGCTAATATTCTGAATTAAAGGAAAAGTTTGACATTGTGGGAAATAATGCACACTCAATTTCTTGCTGAGAGTTCAATGAGAAGACCGACATCACTCTCATGTCTGGGTAGCTCAGCACAAAGACACGGCAGGAGTAATTGCCAGGCAACCAGCAGAGACGCCAGGAAGTTACTGGTCCAAGAAACAGTCTGGTACATAACCCCAAATAAAAAGATTAATTGCCGTCTTTACACCTTAGTTTTTGTGCATATTAACCAAACTGCGGCATGGTGATGCAGTGGTTAGCGTTGTTGCCTCACAGCAAGAGGGTTCCAGGGTGGGGGAGCCCTTCTGTGTGGAGTTTGCATGTTCTCCCTGTGTCAGTGTGGGTTTTGTCTGGGTACTCCAGCTTCCTCCCACAGTCCAAAGACATGCAGGTTAATTGGTGACTCTAAATTGTCCGTAGGTGTGAATGTGAGTGTGAATGGTTGTCTGTCTCTATGTGTCAGCCCTGTGATAGTCTGGTGACCTGTCCAGCCCCCCGTGACCACCAACAGGATAAGCGGTTGCGGAAAATGTGAATGATTTATACAAATCGGTAAGGTTGTCAAAAGTATCGATACTTTGATGCTTTTTCTGTGACTCATATTTTAGTGCTGTCACGATACTGGCACTTCTAACTTCGATGCAGTACCTTCAAAAATGGATATTCGATGCCATCTTCGATACCATGGGTGTAAATGACAATGAGGACATACTATTTAAAAATTCCGCTAACACACATATATAACATGACAGCAGCGACTTTTCTTTTCTTGGTTGGTAGCAGAGAAAGGCAGAATCACTCAGTAAACATTAACTAAAGAGAGAGCAAGAAAGCACAGCTGGTACCTGTTTCGTGCACAAAATGAGTGCTGAAACCATTTCAGACACATGGAATCGATATGAAAAAATTGAAATTTTTGACAACACTAACGTGTTTAAAACATTATTATCCCTCTTAATTACACAGTTGACAATTTTAAAAGTGACAAAACTGTAAAAAAAACCCATCTACAATCAGAGTTTCAACCCAAGGCATTTTTTAAATAATATTATTATATCTAAGTGTGAATTCTGGTATCATGACAACCCTATAAAAGAGTTACATTGTGTTAATTAGTGAGCTTCAGAGGTGCTGTTACCTTAGATAGAGCCATATTAGCCGTTTCCTGCTTCCAATCTTTGTTTCTTTGCTAAGCTAAATTAGCTTGGTCCTGGCTGTGGCTTCATGCTTAACGTACAGACTTGCAAGTGGTATCCATCTTCTCATCTAATTCTTGAAAATTTTCCCAAAATGTTGGACTTTCCCTTTAAATCAAACGCAGCCACACTCTTCTCATCCCCTGCAGCTCGTCTTCATTTCAGATTGATAAGTTTGGACGTATCAGTCACACGAGCACCACATCTGTCTAAATAACACCTCAACAACTCTCATGTCGACAATACTCCCGCTATGATTGCATCTCCATATCAGGGCTGACTCGATACCGAGCCTGACATTTCATTTCCAAACGCAGAGTGGCTCTGTGGATGGTTCTCATCTCACATGCAGCGCGGGTCAGACACCTGCCAAGTCGTCTCCTGCCAGCCCCAGACGGAGAGGATGTGGGGAGTGACAGCTCCCGGAAGAAAAAGCAGCGGAGAGAGTCACTTCTGTATATTGGGCCTGAGATGAATTGTGGAAGTTTTACAGAGAGACACTCGCACAGTCAGAACAGTGGGTTTCATTTCTTTCCTCGGGCAAGGTCTGCTGTGTGTGTGTGTGTGTGTGTGTCTGCGCATGAGGGAGAAACTCACACACACAAAGTATCGTCTACCATATCTCACACAGGCTCACAAGGCTAAGTGCTTCTGGCAGCCCTTATTATATTGATGGGAAGTGTTCTGTAGAGGATAATACACACATGGTAGGCCCCGATGAAAGATGGCACCCAGCAAGGGATTAGGGAGGTTCGAAGGAATGACAGAGAGAGAAAGAAAGCTAGAGAGGCAAACACTCCCTCCTTTGTTGCCTCCTCCTCTCGTTCGTTCTTTCCTCGGGCGACAAACTGTTGCTTAAGTCGACTTGGGAAGGGATAGATGGAGCAAGAGTGCTATGGTGAGAAGAAAGGGGGAGGCGGGGGGCTGATAGGGGACGCCAGACAGTATATCCTCCCAAGTAGATCCACGCTCCATCCCCCCTCCCTCCTAACTTACCGCACTCATCTGTTTTCCACTCTGCCTTATCAGGACCAGATGGATCCGACTGTCTTCCCTTGCATCCCCGCTTCTCAACCTCCCCCCTCTTCTCCCAACCACCTTTCTCCTCCCTTTCTCCCCCTGGCTTCGCTCGTTTATGACACCCCACGGATTTTGTCACTCTGCGGTTTCTGGCAAGGAGAGACAAATACCGAGCCGAGTCTCAGTTTCACCAGGCAAAGAATGAGGGTTTGACGGAGGGAAAGCATGAGGAGGAGGCTCTGGGAACACAAACAGGCCTTTCTCTGCCTCCTAGAGCTCCTGTCCCTTTATTTTCCATATCTTGTTTGTTTGCTTGGATCATATTTTCACTTTGCTGGTTTGTGGCTTTAATGAGGCATTTGTGTTGTACATGTAACGCTAGTTAAACTCAACCATGCAGTGCTCTATTTTAGTCTTACGATGATATTGAAACTTAAGAGATAGATGCTACGAGTTCTTCATTAGGTCTGTTTTCTAAGGAAATTAAATTCAATTGCAAAATTGCCACACTCACCAAACCTGAGTAGTTTTAGAGAATGTAAACAATGTAAAATAATCCAGTAAAGTCCAGCAGCCTCAGGACTCAAACTTTTAATTCCTGTTGAACACTTGATCCACTTCTAAGGCGGGATATCCTATTTTTCGATATTGGTGCCAAACCAAGATTCTGTACAGATACCATAACAATACTTCTTTTAATACCCTGTTTTTTTGGCTTATTTGCATTCTTGCTGGCACCTGATGATACCCGAAGACACCTGGAGGACACAGTCCAGCACAACGATTACCCCCCATAAAACCACTGCTTGTTCTTACACTTACTTATTAAACAAACAAGATACATGTTAATTAGTGAGCTTTAAAGGAGTCAAAGGAGGCTAGCTGTTTCCAGGCCTTATGCTAAGCTAAGCTAATTGGCTGTAGCCTTGTACTTCATAGACAAAAAACTCTCGACAAGAAAACTACTTGCAAATTTCCTGAAACACTAAACTCTTCCTATTACTCCAGGGTTTCCCCCAGAAAACTTGCTAAGCCTGGTGGTAGAGAAGCCCACCGGCGGCCCACCGTGTTTTTGTAAAAAAAAAAAAAAATGTTAAAAGTTGACAGGAATTTTGAAATTATGACTATTATGTGTTATTATAAGCCAATACTTAAACAATACTTAAACGTAGAGTCTTACAAAAAGGCAAAAAAATAAAAAAGTGCAAACATGGCCAAGGGGTAAAACCAGGGAACTTAGAGGCTGAAGAGGTATGCTGTGCTGTGTGACCTCTTCTACTTTTTGCTGCACATGGTGCAGGTTGGATCAGTGCAAGCATTCCGTCAGCGTCTGTGTTGCTTGGCAACCATTCTGTCCACTCCATCTTGCTTGGTGGAAGAATGAATAGTTCTCAGTTTTATTGTTGCATCATTACCAATAAATTGTTGATTCTTTTTTTTGTGTGTGTTTATTTTATGGGCTATATGTAGGGTAACCGTTTTATAAAAGCAATAAGCCCTGAGAAACCGTGTGTAACAGTAATTTTACAACGGCCGAGGGGCACTGAACGCCCCTCAGCCGTTGTAACATCACTGTAACTCACGGCTTCAAGGAGCTTATTGCTTAAACATATTTTCAGTTCATAATGTGCCCATCCTGCTCCTCTGTAGGAAAGTAAATTCGCTGTCCCATTTTTCGAGATATTTACAGGACTTCTTTGTTTTTTTGGCAGGAATGCCTTCTCCTTCGTCACGTACATCCATCGCTCTCTTTTGTTGTTCCGGGTTTGTTCCCGTTGTCGGCACTAACCTCGTGACAACTGCCACCCAGGCTACTGCAGGTGGCAGCTCTCGCGAGGCTAGTGACAGTTCAGTTTGGAGAGGCAGAGGAATGTTGTTTTTATTATAATACGGGAGATTTACGGGAGAATACTAATAGACCCTTTCTGAGCCTACGTCACGATTAGGTCACGTGTTCAGCTGGAGGCAAAACAAACAGGCAGCTACTAACGTTGGTCGCTAGCTGGCGCCAGGACTTTGCCATCTCTGCTATCATGGTGTCATCTTGCTGTGCGGTCGGGTGCCAGAACCCAAAGAGTAATGGCTTAAATCTAAAATATTATCGGATACCACCTGCCAGTCAAAAAAAAACGAAGACAACTATGGCTAAATGCGATCAGAAGAAAGGACTGGACGGAGGCAATCATCAAAAATGCTCGTGTTTGCAGCGCGCATTTCGTATCAGAGGGGTGTACTACGAAGGAAGCTCAACACAGCCAGGCTTTGTGTTCATGTTCTGGCTTAACAAAACCTAAAGCCCCTAAACAGAGTTAAACGGTGTCACGAAGGTGGTTATCAACTTGGTTTGTCCAGTCCGGCTCTCAGCTTTGTGCTCGTTCACATAAAAAGAGGTGTTTGGCGTCATATGATTCTACTTCCACACATGGTCGCTGATTTCAGCCAAGAGGAGCAGGTTGTTTAATGGAGAGAGTATGAGCGATATAAAAAAGCGTGATCACAGCCAAAAGCAACACTGTTGCTGCAAATATGATCATTAATAATAAGTAAAGAGAGGAGGCTGATTTTAATTTCTGACAGCTGAACATTGCGCTACTTTTAAATACGAAGCTTTATCCATTTAAACAAAATAAACTAGAGCAACAACTGTCATTTTTAAATTGTGTTTTATATTGTGTTCATATATTTTACTGATCAATTATAGAATGAGTGTGTTTTATTGAAAGTGAGGCTGGGTGTGCGTATGAATATACAGTGAACTTTTTAGGTGCTGTACAGTAAATCTCATAGCCTATTGTCTCTGTACAATGACAACAAAGACCTTTTTAACTGTGAAAACAGCATAGACCTATTCAAGATTTGTGTTTGGGCAACACTGCCATATAACAGGGGAAACACTGAAATTAATTTATTCATGGCCACATCATAGTGAAATGATGAACTTTACTGATTAGCTATCTGATTATCTGTAATGCTTGTTTCAGTGTCCTCCTGACGCTCGGCTCAACAGTGAGTGGTGTATTCCCTCAGCTGAACATCTGTAGGCGGAGACGCTCAGAGAGAAAGTAAACACCAGCGGATCAGTGCGATCTCTCCCTCCGTACAGATGCTCGGTTCTGATCCAGCTCCACTGGACTTTCAAAGTAAAGGTTACGCCAGCTCCAAACGCGCTAAACTGTGAAACAGCGGCGCTTTTATAGCTGATTTTAAGATTAAATTCTGAATATAACCTGGTCGGGACCAGGCTATGAGCTAAGCATAAGTTACCATGGTGATCTAGCCAGGTTAAAAGAGAGCCACCTTCGTGACACTGAAAACTCTGGCTTTAGACTCATCATACCTCGCTAATCCATTAATCTCGCTTCGTAGTACACCCCTCAGGTAATTTCTACTAACGTTACTAGCTAGGTAGCTAGCTAAATAAATCATTTTCTGGTGTATCTTGCCGTGCCTAACATTACATTTTCAGAAATTAGTAATCAACTAACTTAGTAGCTAAAGTTAACCAGCCCAACCAACCAGTATATAACGTTAGCTTAGGCTGCCTGACACTGATAAAGCTTCATCTTATTTTGTAGGCGAGGCTTCTACAGATGAAAACGATTTATATGCCCTTAGTTTCTCTTTACTGTAGACGCTTGGTTTCTCTATTAAGTAACTGTAAATCTCCGGCCATTCAACAGAGGGTAAACCTGTCACGTCGTCCTTCCATTGAGTGAGCGCGTAGGGGTCTGTCAAGATGGTCCCATCTGATAACGTCAGTTTTTTTTTAAATAACACTCCCGATCCCGTATAGTGAGTGTCTGTACATACTTCGATAAATTAGCATCTTCTTTGGCCATGTTGTGCACGATAACGATCGCCAAAAAGGCCCAAAACAATATAAGCTAGCTAGCCGCGCTTGGACTCGCCACTGTGCTCATTCTACTTCTGCCTCCAGTGATCGCCCCGCCCACCCGGATGTTTACGTTCTGTGAAGGGGTCTATACGGGAGGACGGCGGGAAAGAGGGGTTAAATACGGTAGTTTCCCGGCCAAAACGGGAGACTTGACAGCTATGTTTTAATATAGTACAAAACATGCTTACCATACTCGGTCTTGTAGAGCCATCCGCTCAATTTTGGGTCAGCTAACCATTTTGGAATAAACCCGCTAGTTCGATGTTTACCATCGCGGCTCGCAGAAGGCTGCTCCGACGACGTGCTAACATCCGTGCTAACTCGCACTGGCTCTGCCTCATCATCGAGCCGCGGCTCGGTCGGCTCGCCGGGGATGCACTCCCCTTGGCCTGGGGTTGAACGAGCGGGCTCATCGTCTCCTCCAGTGCTCCTCCGACTTCGGAAAAAGAAAGTGTCCAAAGTTTTTTGACCGTTTCTCCGTGACATGTCAGGTAATAGTTGTTAGCGTGTAGACAGGTAGAGGTTTTGGGCGTTCAGATGATGGAAAATACACCTGACCTCTCACCCCCCATGTGTTCACGTATCGACCATAAGATGTCGCCATCACGCTTTCAACCGTATCACCAGATGCGGTTAAAAGCTGTGTATACCGTCTTTGGTATCACTGTTTTGGTGCATAAAAAAACCTATTTAAAATAAATAAACAAGTGACGCTTAGCCTGGCGGGGGGGCAAGAAAAGCCTGGCGGCCCGCCAGGCTTATAAAGCACTGGGGGAAACCCTGTACTCTGTTTGTCATTTAAAACATATGCCAAACTTTTGAATGCATGAGTATTAAGTTAAGAACAGTATGAAGTTAAATGAGATGTTCCTTGATTTCCATCAGAAATCAAAGAGTTTGACCAAGAAGCCAAATTTTGATTCTCTTTGATTCTGCTTAAAAAGTATTGGGTTCGACACCTAAATATTTTTCTGAGTTTGTGGTTTTTCTTGCATCATGAGCAACAGACACTGAAAAGACTGCTTTTAATTTCTCCATATAATACAAATAAAAATCTCTGATCAGCACAAATTTGTACAAAATAATCTCATAAACCGCAAAATTCAACACTCAAATTATTTTTGCCCACTGAAGCTACATCTGTCCAGTGGGCCATAAATCAAATACAGTCACAAAGTCTTAACCCATGTGCTCAGCGAGCACTTAACAGGACTTCTCTACTAAGAATGTGAACACAATGCAATGTCATTTCTCATGGGTGCTATAGGCCTGTGAATAATGCTGTTGCACTCTTTCTAACTCCCTCTACCCTCACCCTCCCTCCCACTCGCCGCCTGCTCTGCCTCTCTTACTCAACCTTTCTGGAAGTGTCAAAGGCCTAGGGAGCGACGCAAGGCAGCAAGATATTAATAAAAATATGACTGAGTCCAATGGGATATGACAGTAGCGGCGGGGGTTGTTACAGGGAGGCATGTGGTTTGGGGGGTTCGGCAGAGGTTTTAAGTCAAGCGGGCCCTTTAATGTGGTGTGACTTTGCCCACTTGAGAGGCTGGTGTGAAGTTACAAGATTGGACCCAACTGGGATGGGGCGATGATGGGTCCAACTGCTGAGATGGCCGTGATGAGGGGAGGCACGCTCAAGTAATACCAGAATCCACAGCAGCGGCAGCCCCTTTCCTAAAGTACAAACCCAGCCCATACACTGATAGATCACACACTTCCTCCACTATATTACAGATCAATGGCTCCACAAGTGGGGTCATGAAACTGCCACGGGTCCTTAAGGGGAATGTAAAAGACCCCCAGGTATACAAAGATACTGTTTAATTTCAGATATGGTTTACTGACTGTCAGAATAAAACTGGGGGAGGCAGTTTTATTTTAGCATTTTTGGCCAAAAATCCCACAATAAACTTTCAGCATATTGTAACGGCTAATGGTTCTGCTTTTACAGGCTTTATAAAACCTAGCCTGTGATGGGAGACTTGGTCAATCATAGGGCTTTTCAGAGAGAGATCATTTTTATTGGCTGTTCTACAAATGCAGATGCACGTGCACATTCCTTTGGAGAGAGCCTGATTCAATGACGAAGTATCCTGTAGAGAAAGTCACTAACCCAGCATTGGTAAAAAGTGCCCACGCTGCAAAGCAACCCAAAACAGGAAGACAAAATTATCAAAAAGAGAGTCTAAAAGAAAGTCTGTTGACAAACGAAATAAAACAAGTTTCAATATCAGCAAAGCGTTTCAGAGATGGAGAGATGTTGGAAATAGTTTAACGGTCTGCTAACCACAGCTAATGGCTCATGACTGCAACTATCTCAAGTTTATGTTTATGTAGCTAACGTTAGCTTAAGCCTTGAATCCCAGTATGTCCTCCACCTCACTCCCAAATGCTACAGACCACCTCTCTGGGAGGAGAGTGGGCAGCAGCTTGGGAGGTGGACCCCAAATCACCTAGCACAAAAACAAGCTCCCAGGAACCAGACAGCCCTGACTGCCCACTAGATGAGCAAACTTTCTGTTGCTGCTCTTACACAGGTGAGATCCACCACTACTGCTGGTCACCAGCGCAATGTGACACCTGGCACTTTGCGCTAGATCAATTTGAGCCACTACAGCCACCAACAGGAGGTCCATCTCCCTAGCTGCTCCCCCTCCCCTCCCACTGAAGCAGTCCACAGAGGCCAGAAGCGAGGCAGAGGGATGGTGGGGTGGCTAGCTGGCTAATTCTCGTCTCATTTGTGGTTTGATAAACAGAGAGTGTGCAGGGCGAGGAGGGACTGAACAAATGACAGAAGCTCACAGAGGCCGCAGCTTTACTATGAAATGAGATTAAATAAACCTATGTATGGGCAACACTGGGTTGCCTTTCCCAGATTTTTGCCTACTCCAGCTTTAGGCAGAGTTAGAGAACAATGATATATTTCATGTGTTAAGTGCAAATCCATTCAATAAGTTATACATAATTCAGAAGTACATAATAAAACATGACAAAAAACAATATTTGCTAAATGAAGGGGCATAAATTACCAAATCTGTTAAGATGTCTAATGTAAATATAAAATTGGATGTGTCCACTTAAGCTGAATACAAGTCAGTACTATAAATTGAACTGATAATTCTGAAGTCAAATTATTCAGAAATTTCACTTTCAATAACAGCCCAAAAAAAACCCCCTCAAATTTCATAATCAGCATTACAAGCAACCAATGATAACAGGCCTAAAAGCCACAGTATTCATGTGAATGGTTAAAAGAAGTGGAACACAACTAAATAAGAACAGGAGGAAAAGATACAGCAGAGCGGGAGTAAGAGACAGCAATGGAACACTGAATGCACAACTGTCAGATTTGTCCACAGGGGAACAACATTTGTCAAACCAGGACCTGTCTGTCTAACTATTGCATTAGAATCCAATATTACAACACTGCTGCATGTTGCCAAAAATGTTAGTGCACAATCCACAGATTGCACTTGCCTAAAGAAAGTCGCACACAGAGATTCCTCCAAAATAAAACCAACACCAGCTTTTAAATGTTTTGCACCACACCAGCGAGTCAAGGACATAAATCCCAACAATGCTACTGCAAAGTAGGGCTGTGTCTTGGTAAGAATCTGGCGGTACACTATGCTACGTATCATCAGGGTTAGGATTAGCACCAACAACCACCCAGATGTTGGTAAAATAATTAAATGGCTACTACATTTTGTTAACTCACCAGCAAAAAAAAAACAAAACAAAGTTTATCTATTGAGTGGCTTGTATATTTTGGAATCCACCAGCCCAGTGGCAGGTGGACAAAAAGTTAAATTTCCAACCAACTGGTAGCTCAATACAAGGAGTACAATTCATTCATTTTCCATAACCGCTTATCCCGATGAGGGTTGCAGGGGGGTTGGAGCCTATCCCAGCTGACACTGGGCGAGAGGCGGGGTGCACCAGTCACCAGACTATCGCAGGGCTGACATAGAGTAGAGCACGACTCGGGACGCATTTTCCTGACCGAAACTGACCCAAGTCCAAGACAGTTATAACTCAGCCTAGCCTGACCCCGACAGACATTCAGAATTTTTGAGTCCGAACCCCGACTAGCCCGACGCACTTTGTTACCTGCATGGTTTTTAGCAGTTTTAAACGTTCCTGATAGCAAGTTTTGTCTAGCATCCTGCATTTTTATTAGTTCATTAGTTATATGCAAATCTTTGCATATAAAGTATTAATAAAAAATTAATTCGGTGTTCTTAAGAATTGATACAATATCACAAAAAATAATGCTGTGATACTCAAGTGTATTGATATTTTATTACTTTCCTGAGGCAAAGTGTTAAAAAGATGATTATGAAATTATTGCGTCGTGTCAATTGTTGCGCCGCAAATAAACAAGGTCTTAATAACAGTGACTTGTGTGCATGAAAATACAGCCCAAAAAAAGTCAAGTCTCAGTAAAACTGAAATGGAAACAACTGAGATTATCAAACCTCAATGAGCAAATGTTCCCTTGTTTGGGCAAAAAAACATTTAAACCCTGAATAAGAGGTTAAAAAAGACAGTTTTTGCATTGCTAAGCCGATTCACCAAACTGCACACAGCCAGACAAGAAATAAAGAAGCTTGACCTCACCAAAACCCCATCTGAAACATGAAGCCTTCTATAAGCCATAGCCTTATACAATAAAGCCCCTGCTGAACCAGACCTCAACCACAAACCCCAACCCTCCAATACCGACCCAGCACTGTCATTCTTTTGTATCCTCCACACACACACGCCGCAGCTTTACACATGTGTATGACACTCACATAAACAGATAGTGCTCAGCATCTACCTATCCATCCACCAGATGAAAGCTGCAGCAGATGCAAGGACAGAGTTGCTCTGATGCTTCAGGATGGGAGGTGGAAGGTGAAACGAATAATAAAAAAGAAGAGAGGGGAAGAGGCACCCGGCCCTGTGGTTTCGGGGGGTTAAACGGCAGTACATGCTCGCACATTAAGAGCCATTTGATCCGCGGCTAACTAGGGAGTCGCAACTGTTTGCAAAAGGCCCCGCAGAAAGAAAGAAAGAGCAAGAAAAAAAATGTCTCTGCACCGCTCTCCTCTCGTCTAACCACTCCTGTGCTGCTTTCATCCGAACCCAGCAGTGACGGGAAGTCATGGGTGATTCCAAATGACTTGCAACCTCTTCTATCTTTCTCTCTCCAGTCTATTTTATCTCCATTTATCTTCTACTGTTTATACAACACTTTATCTCAAAGTCCCTACTCATTTGCTCTCCACTGTCTCTCTCTGTCTCTGTTTTTCTGTCATTCACTTTGCTTTCTCCCCTCATGAAAAGACCATGGCGCAGCCCCAGGCCACATTAACTCACTGACTAACATGGGGGCGGTAGGAAAGTGGGACCACTTGGGAGTTTCTGTTCTCTCTCAGTTTTTCTTCTGTCTTTTTTCCATCTGATATCACTTCATCTAATGCACATCTTTCCAGTAAACACTCGCTAAAAACAACTCTCAGCATGTGGACAAGCTGACTGTGTTCGTAGAGGCGGTTTGTGAGTTGGAGAATCAAAAACAAACACAAATAACGACGCTTTGTTCTGTTACAGATTACTTTTTTTTCTATGCAGATGGACGCCATTTTATTGAGCACAGTTCACCTCTGTTGGGCACATTTACAGCTGATTGCCCCCTTTTGATAAACTGAGCATTTAATCAGCTGCTTACAAAAACATCCTTGTTCCTAAACGTCTAATACTCAACCCTGACGACTCACAGATCAGCATGCCCAGAAACCGCATTGTGAAGAAAGTCAGATGTACAGTACATATTTCGTCAGAGAACCACATGGAAAAACTACTGAATCCTACAGCTACAAGATGCATCGCTGTAATCTATCCGTAAGACCACATGGATTTCAGCAGCGGCATAAATTATGGTGCAGTGAAAGAACGGAGTGCTTTAAAAATCCATTATGGAGCTAGACTTATATGGCAAGCTTCATATCGAAATATTTGCACGCAGCATGCGGTCTGAAGGAATATGTGGCTCTGTGTGTGTTTTATAAAAAGGAAAGAAAATCTATTTCCTCTGTTTAAATGAAGCTTAAATGTAAAAGCATGTGCGTGCATTTCTAACATCATTTCTGAGCAGTGAGGTGAAAGCCTGTGACATTCATTCTATTACAGGTGTATTTCCACATTTACAGTGACGTGTGCGAGGAGGACTTGTCAGTTATTGGGAGACACAGCACGGCTGTCATTAGACACAGTATCAATGTGGGTGGGCTAACACACATGTGGCAGCATTGGATTAGGAAGTGGTAGGCCACATCATTTTACTACCAAGACGTCTCTATATGGCCTCGCCTGTCTCGTGGGAGCCGTGAAGCCCTCACACCCAATTTTTCTAACCCCTCACTCCTCCCTCTGTCCTTCTACCGTTTTTTCAGTGTCACTTCCTATTAGCATCCCACCCATCAATGGGGTTTTTTCTCACCAAGACCTAAATTTCTTCCATTAAAACTGGCCTCCAGTGGCAGCGTTCAGCTATAATCCAATCTGGAGGGTCAAATGTAGAACTGCCTTTCATTCCCCTTTCCTTTCTCTTTATTCTTCAGTCACAAAGGTGCTGTCATTACAGGACTGAAAAGAGGCGCATGCTGTAGATTACCGGATGAACTGTTGGTGAGGTATGAAAAAGGGTATGAAACATAAAAACGAACAATGGTGCTTTTAAATGTGTAATTCTGAGAGGCAAACAAGGAGATGAGAGAAATATTTTGTCCTTTTTTTAGGATGTAGCTCTGCAGCAGTCGTTTGTTGGCTCATGCTTGTAACTCACAACCCATAAAACAGAGGACAAAACACAAAGAGCAAAACTAATCTCTTCCCTGCATGTCGTGCAATCATGACTGCCATCATATTCTATAATATGTTAGGTTTGATCTGTACCTGACAGTGAAAGATGTACTCTGGTGTGGCCTTCTTAAATTTGATGTTCCATACTAGAGCAACACCATCTGGTTCATGAGGAGCATCTTCATTATTGTTGTAGGAGGCAACCAGCAACTCGGGATACTTAGAGAGAGAGACGAGAGAGAGAATGAAGGGATTAAAATGTATCTTTCAATAGTGATAATTAACACCTACATAATTGGTGTGCAAAGACTTTAAATTTGGGATAGCATAGTTTGAAAAAGAAAAATCTTCGCCATGCATCATTTGAATTCAAACTGACACACACACGGCTGCGGTCTTTACCTGAGGGGACCAGTCAAGGCAGGTGATCACGCGATGTTTAGACCAGTGTTCATCGTAGAAGAGTCTACTGAAGGACAGACTGGAGCCGCTACCCAAGTCTCTGAAAGAAGACAGCAGAGATAACGTGAGATAACCTGGCAAGAAAAAAAGCCTTCTGTCTCCAGGGGTCGTTTGTGATCACTGCTAAGGCACCTCCAAGTGTACAAGGCATAGTAAGTACGGAGGAAGTGGAGAGGCTTTTAACCTTTTTCTTTAACCTTAATGCAGGGGTCTTCAACCTTTTTCAGGCCAAGGACCCCTGAGCTGAAAGAGAGATGGACGAGGATTCCCAAACTACATATACAAAATTGTCATGACATTTCTCAGAAATCCAAATTTACTGAAAATACATAACTATATTGAGATGAAGTCAAAAGTAGTCTACAAGGACGAAAGTACAAGTGATGTCTTATGTCTAACAAACAAGGGACACATACAGTATTTGTTAATAAGTCTCAGTGATTGATATAAAATGTCAGCTACTGTACACAAAAGGCCGTCATGTTTCCTAAGGTTTCTGTGACTACTGCCCTACCAGCGGCCACTGTCTGATTCAGCATGTTGTATTGACGGTGAAAGAATTTAGTGAGAGAGCAGCAGTCTGACTGGCTGTTCACTCTAATGAGTCAGTATTTTCAGCCAACATGTTGCCTGTGGCCACATGATCCTACGCAGATTGTTGCGTCATTGGCCACTTCTGAAAGTTGTATCACCACGATTTTTTATGTTTTTGTCTATTCATTCAACTCTGTCAGGAAAATGTTGCCAGACCTTTAGAATAAAGAGACTCCCACTTGAGTGCTAATTGCAACAAACTCTGAACACTAATAAGAGCAAATGATCGACTTTGTCTGCAAGGCTATGTGAGAATGAATAATGATGAAACAAGCTATTGAAATGTAGGTTATGTTGTTACAATTTTCATAAATAGCCTGTCCTATGGAAAAATAGAGGACTGATGTTAAGCACTGGGCCATGGCCTGTTTTAGACATAATCTCTATTTGACCACAGGCTTGATGCTTCTCTGCGGCTGCAGTGGTCAAAGTTGAAGTGAGTTGCATTCTTCTATAATAGCAGAGCAGCATACTAAAACAGCTTTGCACTTATGACTCTTCTAACTTCAACCAACACTTTGATAACCTCCATTTGGAGCCAGCTCTTTTAGATGGCAAGACAATGCTCTTTAAGACATGATGGTTGTCAGTTCACAGGACTTTTTAACCCCCTGGGAGCGTGACATCAGCAGTAAGACATGTATTTTGAAGAACAAAGGAGCTCCCAGGCCGCTAGAGTGACACAGTGGGCATGACTCAGTCTTTGCACATTTCTTAGTTTGAGGCATGCGAGTAAACACTCACATGTGCGCTCACATCCAAACACAGACTCTTTCCTCCTGCCCCCCTCTTGCCTCTTCCCTGCTCACCCCTCTTTGTCCTCCAGGTCCCGGCCGCTGTAGTCGAAGAAGATGTTGCTGTCCTCGGCCAGAGCTCTCTCCATCACCCGGATGCTGCAGTCGAAGAAACTCTGAAACTCAGAAGAATGCAGGATCTGCTGCCTCTCCTCCTCCTGTCAGCTCCCGCAGAACTGAAAATGAGCCTAGAGGAAGAAATTTAATAATAAAGACATATAAGAAAGACTTATGTGCATATATCTTATTCTATTTTACCTTCATTTTACAAGCTAGTCCCACTGAGATCAAAAATGTCTTACATACATAGATATAGAGAGACCTGGCCAAGGTAGCAGCCGTGTAAAATCATATCATATTAAAATACAACATAAACAACATGATGCAGAAATATGTACAACAAACAGATGAACAGCATCTTAACACAGCAGCCTCTCAGGAAGAACCACCACATGCCTCCATCACTACATTTTTATGATGCCCCGATGTTTATCAATGGGTATAAAACTGTTTAATTTAAGATCTTTTGCAGGTTATTCCATGCCCAAGGTGCATTTCTGGAAACTGCATTTTTTCCCAGAAATCAAAACCTGGTGAACACTAAAAAGCTTAAATACTTGGAGGAGTGTAGCTGGTAAATGCCAGAGCTAAGAAGAAGGGGTACAAAGGTAAGATGAAAGTTAACCAAAGTTTATAACTTTGTAGATAAAAAATCTGGACATTGTTTGCTCTATAAATCAGCAGCAACAGTGAAAAATGCCCATCACACTTCTCTGAAGCCCAGGAGGACATCTTTAAATATCTTCACCTGTCAGGCCAATAGTGCAAATCCCAAAGATATTAAAGTTATTATAATTATAACAGTGGAACATTGGTGCAGTGGTTAGCACTGTCGCCTCACTGCAAGAAGGTTCTGGGTTCGGCTAAGGCCTGTCTGTCTAGATTTTGCACGTTATCCCTGTGCCTGCATAAGTTTTCTTTGGGTGCACCACTGGCTCCCTCCCACAGTCCAAAGACACGCAGCTTAGGTCATTGTTGACTCTGAAATTGTCCGTAATGTGAATGTCAGTGTGAATGATCGTCCTTCTTTATACGTCTTGCACAGTGTCTTCTCAAGGTATTTTATTTCTAGCAAAAATGTGTCTTCATCAATGAGACCACAAATGGCAATAGACACAAGTTGTGCTGTTCAATCTCTGGAGTTACAGCATTTCCTTTTTCCCTTTTATTATATTAAAAACATATTTAACATATTATACATAACTTGTTTGCTAAGCAGTCTCTCTTTATTTCCATCCATGTTAACAGACAAATAATAATGCATTTGAATATGGCATTTAAAATCAAGTAAATGTAAGTAAATTGTGTTTGATGTGACCTGCAGAATACAGGTATGTTTTGTTTTGAAACAGCTGCCAAAAACATGCTTCTCTCAATTACTGCTCGAGAGCCTGAAACTGAGAGACGTCTATTTATTCTATTCAGCTGACACTGTGACATTCTACTTAATTATTCACTTACTGACAGCAGTACAGATACCTTGCTGTATTTTACTGTACTATATAAAAATTACTGTCATGTCTGCTTCTGCGATAAAAAAAAAGTGCATCATGTGCTTCTGATGTCAGATTAACATTCACTTCAACTCTATCAAAACCAGAATCACGTCCAGGACATAATAAACTACAAACAGCTCCTAATGCATCTTTTTAATAAAACCCTACAGTAAGAACTTCATAAACAAGAGGAAAACAAAGCCCTCTGAGCGTCCCGCCTCCCTTTGAACGTAATGGCTGCACAGCACGGCGTCCGGTTTTTGAAGTCACTGTCCCCAAGCACACATGCGATTTTACACACACAAGCACGCACAGACACACATATATCGACCTTTACCCTGCCTCTTGACTTTGATCCCCCCCATCCCTTTGTATTTCTTACGAGTTGTCAGAAAAGACCCAGTGAATCGAGTGGCAGAGATCAAAGGCCAGACCTTCTAATAGGCCAGGATGGAAAGGAGACGGATGACTGTGTGTTTATGAGAGCGTGCGTGCATACATCTGTCTGCGTGTGTGTGTTTGAGTCACACAGTGAGGATTGTGCGTGCATGTGTGTCTGAATATGAATATGTCTCTTTTCATCACGTGTTCTGTTTTTATCCAACCAAGGCCTTCTCTCCATATATTACTGCACGAACCATCCGCATGCACACATGCAGCTCTCCATTCCTCTCCACTTTGAAGTGTGGTCGAGGGGTCAAGTGACAGGTTTTTAATCAGGGCTGACCCCCACATGCCATGGAGCTGATACGCTGGACCCGCCTTAACCCCCACAGTAACCTACCCCCATCCTTCCATCTGATACACCCACTGACTGGCAGAGGGTGTCACACACAAGTGACCGGGTTTCGTGACAGTTTGACCAACAACATGTGAGAAGTCGAGGGATGAAGGAGAGAGGATAATAAAGAATGGAAAGTTTTGTGTTTGCAGTAATTGGGGATAATTTACGTAGGAGGAAACTTGGTAAATTAACAAAACTTATACCTGAATAAATGAGGTGGTTAAGGTTTACTTTATTATTAATACCTGACCATTTTTCCCCTCCCATCATCCATCCATCCTTTGCACTTCAGCTGTGCAGTACGGAGAATATCAAATATCATGATATTTTTGGTGACTGACCAATATTGAATTTTTAAGGTCCACTATGATAACAATAGTTTGAAACAGGAAAAAGACGACGGCAGATTAGAAGGCCGATACCTGATAAAATATGTATTTCAATTACTTGTAAGTACTTTGTTACTGGTAAAAATTCAAATGTTATTTGAAACAAGATACTTAGGAGTGGAGTTATTTTGTATTTTCAAAATACTCAGTATTCTTCCACAATGATTCATTTAACATAAAAAAAACAAGACTAGGTAACTGTGTAAGAACCACTAGAGGGATTTTATTTTGAAATAAAGGCTTTTAATTTGTAACAGGAAGTGACAGCATTCACTCATAACTTTGGCTGAATCCAAATGTCCAACCTCTGGACTTGCAGACTGAGCTCTCGCGGACTTCAGTTGTACGTAGTGTGACGTATTTACTGTCATCACATAAAGTCTGCGAGGCGGAGACTGCAAGCAGCTGATAGATAGCCCTCAAAACTGTTTTACTTGTTGCCGTGGAAACGTTCAACTATTGCTGTTGTTATATTCACATATAGAAGTTGATGAAGAGTGCCTACTCATCTGTCCCTGCAGATAACAAGACATAAATCCCATGTATAGACTTTTTTGTGACTGACCAAAAATGTAGGCTTTTAATACATTTCTATCATTTCTATCTAGGCTACATGCGTTGAAAAACAGAAATGTTTGTAAATAAGGACAGGACTATAACTTAGTAAACTGGGCATTACTTGCATTCAAAGACCTTCTCCTGTTGTTTTGCAGCCATTTTTAGCCTGTTACACTGCACAGCCTGATAGGCTGCAATAATAAAATGTATTTTCAGTCCCTCTACAGCCTGTACTCATACATATCTCTGTATCATGATGGGGTTGAATATTATCTCTGGCCCACACAATTCAAGTAACATTTTAATAGTTTTTTTTTTGGCAGTTACAAAACCCACAATGTCACGTCCATATTGCAATGAATTGTTGGTAATTAAATCAGTAAAGTCTGCTGAATTCTGCACCCCAAATGGACTCTGGAAATCTGCAGGAAGTCTGCTTAAGGCCCCTTATGGACTGGATAAATTGTGGACTTGGACAGCCCTCAGCACTCCCAGAATTCCGTGAACGTGCCCGCAAAGTCTGCAAGTCTGCAAGTGTGGTGAAGTCTGGGCATTGGGATTCAGCCTTGGTCTTTCGCTACAATGCTTACAGCGCTACAGCGTTGGACCTGCTGTTGCTTTCTCTCAGAAACGTATGTAAATACATGTTAAAATGAAGAACAATACACTTCGACACAGTGACGCAGCAGGACCTGCTGTCTCTGGAGCTGTACCCACATAGCAAGCTCCTTTTTGATTTCGATTTGAGTTTGATTTAAAACAACGCTCCTCTCTTCAGCTGTGGTTGGTGATCTATGCCTTTGCATGACTGGTGGAGGCTGCACAGCCACCAAGTTTCACTGATAATGATGAGTCCATAAAACGTCATATTGGTGCTGATTAACTGGCCAAACCCATAAATCAGTTGAGGTCTAATATTTTGACCAAATATCTCTGTATTGATATTGTGACGATATTGCAGCATTGACCCTTAGTGCTTAAACAATGAGTTTTTTTTTAATACATAATTATTAACAACAGGCCAGGATGGAGAGGAGACGAATGACTGAGAGTTTATGATGATTAAGTGATTAAAGGCAATAATAAAAGAGTCTGGTAAATTCATAACATTACATTACTTCACTGTAATGCAGCCTTTAAAACCTGGAAAGACAAAATCATAATTGTCATGCAATAATGGAAAAAATCTCAGACCATGTCTAGTCTCACAATAGCGTCATAATATCGATGTATTGCCCAGTCCTACTTTGTACCTTCTTTGGTTTCCCTGTTCTCGTCTTCATCCTGCTGCTCCGACTCGGGGCCTGGCTTCGCCTCCATCATCTCTTCATCTTCCTCTTCCTCCTCTACTGAAAGAGAGAAAAAAAAAAAAGAAAGAGAAAGAGAGAGCACTCATGTTAATCAACAGCTGTTCCAATTTTCTTCGACCTCCCGCTGTGTGCTGCCTTCCCCCCCTTCTTAGCAAAATAATCATTCCCAGACATGCACCGGTACACCTGACTAACTAACATTTGGACCAAATGGGTTTCATTTACAAACACACGCACACGTTGTTGTTGTTGTTTTTTTAGAAAACACAAAAATGTGTAACATAAATGCATCCGAGTTTCTATTACTGTTGCATATGTGCATCGAGTATTGTCTTGGAAAAAGAAATATAACAGGAAACAAGCTTGTGCCCATATCCCTGTTGCATGTGTTCACATGGTCAGCATGTGTGGACATTGTGCACACAGATCACACACAAACGGACAGCAGGAAATGTCAGAGATGTGTGCGCTCTCCTCTTTTTCTCTCACCTTTGACCCCAAGCAAAAAGATCCAGTGATATGTGTGTGCGTGTGTGTGTGTAAAAGGGGATTCCCTCTGCATTCCCTCCAATCAGGCTCTGCAATTATGCTTGCCTCTCTAGGATTTATTGTAAGTGTGTGTTTGGGAGGAGGTGGGGTTCAAGTATGAAGGGTTACTGTCAACATAGGCACCTGCTTGTCAGCTACTGCCTCACCTCCCCCTCCCAGTAAGCCCCAGCACCCCTCAGGGTATGTGTTGGTAACCCTTGCCAACCTCTCCTCCTCTTTTCTGCCGCTCCCTCCCTCCGAAACAGATGCCGAGAGTCGGGGGGCCTCTCGGAAGACCTCTTAACACCCTGACACCGTGACCAGACACCTGTGGTCTGCCAACACACGCTGCACACACAATCTGTCTCTTTCTCTCTCTCTCAAACACACACACACACCCGGGGCCCTCGCCTGCAGTGCCAGGGGTGGCGAGGGGTTAACTGGCGCAGGGTCAAGCTGACAACAGTCGCTCAGTCCAGTGGGAGGAAGTGACTACATCACACCCTCAGACGTGTCGTGCCTCTCTCACACTCACACACACACACACACACACGTCGGGGTGTGTTTAACTCAGCTGGAGTATGGCCTGGGGCACTGTTAAAACCACTCCAGGGCCGCTCTTGCACCGGATGAACTGTCCATTCATCACTCGGACTTGCCTAAGCTTTTGATGAACTCACTGCTGCTACTTTAAAAGGTACAAATACGATTATAATTGGAGGACCACTTTAGTGGATTTACTTTCATGATTGCAATCGTTTCTGGCGTTATTTTAGTCATTATTTTAGGCTTGGACGTACATCCTACTCTCGCCCTGTCTTTGTGTTTTCTTTTCTTTTTTACTCCCATGTTAACGTGCTTGATATATGACTTTAATTTTCATACTGTGTGTATGTAATAAATGACTAAGCTAAATCAAACACATGGCGGCGAGGCTCAGTCCAAGTCAGTGGTTAACAGCCAGCTGTAGTGATCCAAACACCAGTGACCCACCAGTATGGAGCAGAGACCAGAGAGGACCAGACAGGCAGACTGCCAGACTAGCTGCATGTGTGAGCTGCCAAAACAGACAAGCACATAGAGACGCACAGAGACATACCCTTCTTTTGTCTCTCCCTCCATGCTTTATTTTTTTGTCATCTATCAGTCTCATCATTCTTCCCCCTTCATAAACTGTTGTCATAATCCGCAAATGCTTCACAATGTGAATCAGGTTCCTGCTAACCAGCACTGGGAAGACGCATTACAAACTGATACTCTATTCTGTTCTATTCTTTTCTATTTTCTTGACCTTACGTGACCGGTCCAGTGGTTGGAATGTGTGGTGATGGGGATGGGAGGAGCGTGAGTAGAGGAGAGAGACCACATTGAGGAGCGGTCAAACTGTCAACCCCCGAGGACCACATGACTCTGGAGCAAGGCAACTTGATTCATGGCCTATGGGTTACCTCACTGAGAGGAGACGGTCCAATTCCCGTATGAAGATACTGCTGATGTTGTTGCCAGCAGCCATGCATCAAGTTGTTCTGTCAGAGTCGTGCACCAAAAATATCCAGGCTATTTCCTTTGAATGGAAATTTTCAGAGATACATGTCTGTGTATGTGAGTAAAGCAAAAGCTATATTGCGGTAAATGATACCGGAAAGTAGGACTCATGGGTTGGAAATGATAATATAAAACTTTATGCAAAATGTACATGCAAACGCACGCAGAGGCGCTGCAGGGTTTCCTGTTGAGTTGCAAAAGAAGCCGGGAGGGGAAATCAAAAGAGACAATCTTCCACAGTATGAGTGTGTCTGCCTGCTACCCTGTAAGTATCTGCACACTTTCTTGTTTCCACCTCTTTCCAGTCACGGGATGCTTTCTCTTTCCACCTGCCGCTTAATACCGCTCCTCACTGCAGGACAACAGGTTAACTGGTATCCTCCCCCTCGCCGCAGACGGGGGTCCACCTTGATGAAACTCCGCTTGGGGGCTCCCGTTTTGGCCGGCTACACGCCCGGGGTAATGATATCCTCGGTAGCCCGGGGCCGCCGCATCTGGCTGCCTCAATCTTCCCCTGGCTGCTTACTCATGCTGACCGTGCCCAGTCAATTCAGCACAACCCAGCAGGTATGTAGACACACAGATTCTCAGTGTGGAGATACAAACACAAGTACACACACACGCGCACACAAATGTGTAAAGGTGTTTGTAAATGCATATGCACGCACACACACACATGAACACACAAGGGGAGCCATGTACACACATCTGAATTTGTGAAATTGTTTGGAAACAAATATTACTCACTGCCAAAAAGGATGGATGTAACAACATAGCCTTTCATATGCTCTGTCAGCCTCTCATAAGTACTATGCTACAAACTAATGCCAATAACACCAATATGCCGGTGTTACTGACTATATCGATATTGCAACGACAGTGTAGGGTTGACTTAAATATCTACACAATGAGATTTCTGATAAATAATCATCAGTAATGTGAAAATAATGACAGGTCCCTCCAGGATTTCACAGGCTGTTTTTGAGACTGAAATGTCAGATTTCATGGCATCGATATTTACAGGTGATTTTTTTTTGTGAAGAAACTGTGGGGGCAAGTGAAAATTGCAAAAAATAATGGTGATGCTGTCACAGATTAGGGGTGTATTATCATAAGCATTCAGTGCTCCACAGTGTTTGGGGTGGGGCAGCAACTGCTGGTTGCCAACAATCAGCTGCTGTTCAATGCAGTACTGAAGGACTATTTCCATGAGAGGCTCTCCTCCTGCTCTCTCTGCCCGGTTAGCACAAGCTAACACAGCACAACATGATCTCATCACTATGTCATATTTTTGCAGCTTGGGCAGAAGCCTCATAACATCTGACACTGAGCTATTAGTCTCTCACCGACTCTGTTGTTTGACTTATTAATTACCATTGGGTAATGTTAGCTGTGTGATGCTTACAGTTAGCCCTGTCACTGGGAATCTGTGACTCTGTTCCACACACAGAGCACAGAGCACAGAGCTCCAGTCCCCCAGTCTCATGATAGTGACAGTGCTAACCACCACACCAATGTTTCTTTGTCAGTATCATTATAAAATTAAGTGTTATATTCAGTTATTGTGGATGGCAGACTCTGTTTTCATGCTACTTTAAAGGGTTCTCTGTTTCTCTGTGGCAAGATCTACATGTTTTTAATTTGTGAAAAAGGGAGCACTGGTATTTGATTAGTAGTTGGTACTGTAAGATAGCCTGAGCTGAGGAATCAGAATTACTATCAGGAGGGATTAAGTTGAATCGATACATCCCTGTATGCATCAACTGTAGTTGGAATGGTAAAGTGACGATATGATCATATCATGTGCTTGTATAACGGCTGTTTTTGTGTCTTGTGAACAAATCTGAAGAGCTGCAACTGACAATTATTTTCCCTATTAATTAATCTGCAGATGGATTTTTCAATGAATCATTTGGTCTATAAAATAAAAAAGTGATAATTTGCCAGTATCCATGTTCACATCCTCAAATTACTTGTTCAGTCCAACCAACAGGCCAACAGCCAAAGTATTCAGCTTACTATTATAGAAGACTAAATATTCACATCATAGAAGCTGGAACCTGTTTTCATTTCTGTGTAAAAAATTACTTTAATGATTTAGCAATTATAAAAATAGTCCATGATTTTCTGTCAGCTAATCACTTGAGTACACTACAATTTTGTGCAATATCATCCCCAACAGTGGAACATAGCACTATTGTACAAACTACAGTAAAGCAGTTTGGCTTCTCTGTCCTTACATCCTTTTTGCATTACATCACAAATATCCTATCTAGCAAAATACTATTCTCTTTTATTGTTTATGTAACTCTGCAACAAGTGCTGCTACCTCCAAAGCAAAATATAAAACATATAAAGCAACACCTTTAATACGTGTTTTCCTGCACCTTCACCGAGTTCCTCCACTGACAGATCTTTACCCTCTCAGACGGACAAGGATGAGTTAGCTAAATTACAATGCAACTGGCTACTGCATTCAGGCAATTAACACTCTCTTTTATTATGTTTTCTGTGCATGATGCTCTGCTTAACCAGTATAAGCATCATTACTTTTTTTATGAACCATCAGAAGAGTGAAATAGTTCAAGTGAGAGTAATGGGCTGATTTGTTTGTAGAATAAAGAAAACATAGTCTTAATGAAGGCTGACACACCGCTGAGAGTTTCATTAGCTTAAACATCTTGTATTATTTCACAGTAGGCAGCTACTATCGAGCATGTGGAGAGAAGTTTTAAAGACACTGACGGCGTATAAAAGATATACACACTCTCTTCTGGTCCCCTTTGGCTAGTACATAAAGCACAATGGCGTGGCGTGCCACAGCAGTAATGTGTTAGCATGTGTTCTGTTTGGTGAGGATCAAAGTGTTCGCTAACCTTTTATTCTGAACACAATCCACAGTAAGTGCTAGTGTGCTGAAATGTGTTAGCGCATGCTTGGAGCGATTGGCATAGTTATCAAAGAGCTGCGGGTGTGTGTAGAGGGGAGGATGAGACCAGGCCCCAAGTTTGTCATCGACTACATTATGGGGGCAGAGCCGCAGACTTATTATAGCAGTATGGAGGTGACTGCTAAGCTGAGTCACACACAATCAAAGTTGACAGAACTCATAATTTTTATAGATCTCTATTGTATTAATCACAAAGACAGAGAGATACTGATATGATGGAGAAGAGGCGGCGGAAACAGGAAGAGGGACACAAAAGAGAAATCGAGCAGGATTTGGGGGATCCCACGCACTGAGAATAACCCGAAAACATTACACACACACACACACACACACACAGAGTTCGCAGGGGTTCTGGGAGGTTGGCTGTTGAGCAGACCACAACACAAGCACTATGCAGAGGAGTAGGAGGTGGCTGACATGACTTGAAAGGCTCCTCTAATGTGGCCCTGGCACGGCACACACACACACACACACACACACACACACACACATATGCATTAACTTCACTGAGAACAACCCTTATTGTTAGAGACAGGCACAACACGCACATACTCACGCTGCATCCACTTCACCTCTGCATATATTACAAATGACCTGAGGCGTCCGGGGAATTCTCTCACATTTATTCGCCCCACCTCCAGTAATATAATCCTTGTTATCCAAGTACCAAAAAAAAGATTTATATAACCACAATGATTTTATACGACTGAAATAATGATAGGGGTCACAAATAAAATGACGCAATTCTAAGATAAATCAAATGTGATATGACAGGTCTACGGGAAAATTGTCTTGCCACCCAGGGAATTATTTCTGACATGAACATTTTTAAAGAGACACCTTTGTAAGCAGCTATGTTCTATAAAACCTTTAAAGGGTTACATAAAGATCATTTGGCAGAGGGAACAAGGGTGTGATCTGAGCAATGTGGAGTGTTTAAAAATACTATCAAACATTGGTGAATATATAAAGGAGGCTAGGGGGAGTAGAAGGAGTAAAATAAAACCTATGTAATAACTTACATAGGTTTTATTTTGCTCCTTCTACTGTAAACTCCACAGGATGGCTTCCAAACCAATAATTTGTGTTGGAAATGTCAGGCAGATACAAAAACATTTCACATGCAATTTTGGAGTGTAAACTTGTTTATCCAATTTAGGTAAGTGGTTAGGTCTGATGGTACCTGTATCATCAAGAAATATGACTTTTCTGAATGACTCCTTAGACTGGGGAACAGTACATCCTTTCCAGATCTTAAAAAATGGATGGAATCTATGTTAGAAATGGTATAATTTGATCAGATGTTAGCTAGAGACAATGACGAAGGTGAGAACTTTAAGAGGTCATGGGACTGCTTTTTTTTCCAAATGGGACACTGTGATGATCTGATTGTCTTTCTATCATTGCTAAATGTTCATTTTGGTTGTTCTAAATTGTGCATTTGCCAAATTCCCTTTGATTATGTACAACTGCAGGTCATAAAATTGTCTTTTTGTGTATATTTAACCAACTTTCAACCCCAAAAAAGGCTAATCTTTACACTAAATGCATAAAGTAAACAGTAACACTGGGAATATCGTACTGTAGCACCATCAATCCTTATAGGTTTACACATCATTTAGCTCAACAAGTTGAGTCTAATTTGAGGCATTAAAGAAGAAACATCAAGGTTTCAGACATATAGAACAAGCTCATGGTCCATCTTGTGTCTTCTTGAACTATACATGCAACTTAAGACAGATAGTTTTTGTTACGTTCTATTAATACTTAGCTGAACTCGCACAGAACTCTCTTTCTGAACACTGAGGAGCACTGCCAGCATTTTGGGGACCTCTGTTCGGCAGGTTGGAAAGCAAATTGATGGGTTAGAGGCAGCCGCGCAGTAAAGTCGAACAGATCATTTGCTGAGAGGTGAGAGGGCAAGATTCTCACTGATCTGTAGATGGTCGGGACAGACTGTAGAGAAAAGTGTTACAATATGACATGAACTCAATGTGTGAGCCCACAGTTGCAACTTCTTGCAGGGAAATTGTATTCCAGAGACACAAGCCTCCTACAAAGTCATTCAAATGCTGAGCAACGGCTTGTTAAATCAGTTTTTTGCCCATAGAGTCACCACAGCTCAGGGTTTTGTTTAGACAGACATAAAGTAAAAAAGCTTCTTTCAATTTGTTTTTAACATAAAATAATGCTTAAAATTCATCATGGTTCATCAAGTCATGATTACCACAGTAGGGGTACACGTCTTTACTACATACACACACACACATTAGCAGCAGGACCTGATGTAAAACTGGTGAGGCTTAAACCCGTGGGATGATTTAGATTAACTCATCTCTTCACCACACTTCCTCACACTGATCACACATCGTGTATGTGTTCAAGTCTGTGCACCCGAGAGTCTACACCGTATGCACACATGCATGCCCTCACATAATCAGCTTTCGTTAATGCAGCCCATTCAGGTCTTTGGGGGTCTGCGGCCAACTCTGCTGTGTGCTGCGGGTGCAGTTGGAGTAGATTCTCTCCCCCTCTCTTTCTCTCTCTGTCTCACCCCCTCTCTTCTTCTAGCCGTGCCACCCAGGCTTGGCCCCGACCCAGACCCACATCTTTAAACTGAGCCATCATGCCACGCCACGCCATGCTCTGAGCCCGGCCGCAAGACCCTGATTAAAACCCATGACTTCAAACTTTCCAAACTGTCAAAAACCCAGTCAGAGAGACAGGGAGAGAGAGAGACAGACCAACAGAAAGAAAAACTCTTACATAAAATCACCGCTGTGGCATCGACTCACTTTTCAACGCGTCATCTGAGCTCGGATTTGTGTCACTCAGAAATAGGGCTGTGCGTGTGTGTGTGTTTGTGAGTGTGTGTGTGGCTCAGATGGTGATTGGAGGTTGGTGTTTGCCACTTGGATGACGATGGTGTTTCATTTAGTTTTAATGAGGGACGGGCGGACAGATGGGACAAACTGTTTTTGTAGGCCCGCTAAAGGTTGATGCTTGGGGTTGAATCCCTCTGGATTGGACAAAAATAGACAAAGTACACTGTCAAATAAATATACAAACCTAGATTCTGAATTTAAAAAAAAGCACTGCCCTTCAATCTACTGGCATTGTGTCAATCAGATTAAGACTTTAAAAGCCTACACATGTTTTACATTAATTGTAAAACTGTTGTTTTATAATACCATCATTTATTTTCAGCTGATACTCATTTCTAATAAAAATCTCTGACACTTATGGCTGCTGAGACTTTGAGGGAGTCCTCAAGTATATGTGCCAAGAGTGCTCCCTGCTGGAGACATGCAGAATAGCACGTCACACATGCAGCCAAAACCAGCATGGTTATCAAATGTCACTTCAATCAGCTGTCAAGCTATAAACTGTGATAATGATCTGGAAATTTAAAGTTTGACACAACAAGGAAAAAAAACATGAGCTAATTTGAAAACCTGTTGAATTTGATTACCAGGGTTGACTGAGGAACAATTGAAAACAAACTTGCGTAGTTTTAATCTAGATTTATTTTGACTTGACAAATAATATTTGGGATTTATATTTTAATTGAGTGCCTGTGTTAAAAAGTGGGCTCTGTTAAAAGGTGCCATTTTTTAAACTGAGAGCATTACACAGTCAAAAGGCACAAACATGCCAAAGAAAGGGTTAACAAACATCAAACTGAAACAACTAAAGTGAAGCAGGGCTATGAGCTGCAGGCTAGCTGTGGCAGTGAACCGCTAACCCTCTCAAATGAAAATCCCTGGAGAGTCGAAGGGATCTCAGAGTACAAGTAAGACCACCCAGGCTAACGTTCAAGACACACTGTTGTTTTACACACGTATAAAAAAAAAAAAATGCAACAAGGAAGGGGGAAGGGTGGGGCAAGGCATGTCAAAAAGTCAAGTTCAACAAAATGCGAGCGAAAAAAGAAAACACTTGAAAAGAGCAAAAAAAAAAGGGACACATGAAACTGTATTCCTACTCATCTCAAGCACTCATCAGATGGCAAATATTATTTTGGATGATGGCCATTTTGCCAAAGAGAGAGAGAAAGCCGGAGGGAGGGAGATGAAGAAGGGGTTCATGTACCTTATTATACGGTGGTCATAGGGGAAAATTGCAATCATCTGTGACTCACTTGGAATACCTTACGCACTGTGAAAGACATTATTTTTCTCTAATATCAAGAGTTTTTCTGGGATCTGACTGCCATGGCCATTTTGACAGAAACCTCTAGGGACCCTGCATCAATTTCGGGAGTGAAACGGGAGTGAAGGCTGCGCCCTTTTGAGGGCGATGACGATGAAAGCCAAACTCTGAGTTGTTTCATGAGGAGAGAAAGTGAGAAGCGTTGGCCGATTATATGTGTCTGCAGGGGAAAGACGAGGGGAGATCATAATAACAAGACCTGCGTCTGCTCCGAACTACGAGCTTGTGTGTGAGCATGCACGTACAGCACATTCACAGTTGGTCTAAATAGTATCTCTAGATCCTGCTACCTCAAGGCAATCATTCTTCCACGTGTCCAGAAGTCACCAAACATAAAGACAAGTCTAAAACGGACTTTCAGCAGAACAGATTCAAAGTAAAACAACGGAGTACATTTTGTTCAGAGTCCTCTGGGTACACTCACTGTGGTTATTCTCTATTTGCCTTGAATTTTGCCTTTAGAAAACATTCACACACACACACATACACACACGCACACATACACACCCTCTGGTCTGTTCACTCTGTTGTAGCCGCCTGGCTGGAACAACAACAATGTATGAGTCAAGCACTTCCATATGTGGCTGCATACACATACTATATATGCACACACACAGACACATACAGAAACATATAAGTACCTAACCATGCAAAGCACACACTCATGCAAACCACATTCCTCCCTCCAGGACCTTGACGACTGCCCACAAACCCCTCAGTCATGTCGGTTTCATATAGACTGGGAGTGTGTTACATTCACTGTTTTTATATGAATGCATCGTTGCTTCACTGGATTGTAGAAAATGCCAAAGACAGACACAGGATAAATTGACAGCGGGAACTTGAAGGACCTCAACCTACGAGGCTCAGCCCGCTGCCAAACACAGCAATACTTTCCCTGCTGACGATGATGTCTTGTAGGAGAAACTAGACGCAGCAAAATAGCTACGATCAAGCATTAGTTTTCATGAGCACAATAATGTGGCAAGTGCCAGTAAGAAAATAGTGTCATTAAGCTGTTTACACAACCCTGCAGTTTACATGTGGTTACTGTATTTACTGCATTGTTGACTTGAGCTCCCCTGACTAAAACTGTCACTCACTGCACTCTCAACAACTTCAACACACTTCTTCAAATTCACAGCTCACAGTACATGTTCTGACTCTACATATGTGACTAGAGCTGGGTATTGTTTGATTTTTATTTCATTTTTCTTTTATTTTTTCGAAATTAGTGCCAAAACAATGTCTGACTTTTGTTACCAATACAAATATGATACTTAACTTTGAGGAATATAAACACATTTTTCTACAACCCCCCTTTTTTTCATTCAACACAGGAAGCCAAGAACTGCAGCTGTGCAAGAATTTGGCCTAAATAAAATAGTCCAAAACTGGAAAAAGTATTATTTAAATCAGTAAATATCTGACTGAAGAAACATTAAATAAGACTATGAATGTGATCAGTTAATTTTAGCATTTTTCTACACTTGGTTCTATGTTCTGTTATATTACTGCGCTAAAGC
The DNA here is from genome assembly GCA_019142605.1 of Cephalopholis sonnerati. NCBI lineage: Eukaryota > Metazoa > Chordata > Actinopteri > Perciformes > Serranidae > Cephalopholis > Cephalopholis sonnerati. The sequence goes on along the minus strand of JAGQAX010000014.1, from coordinate 28,862,894 downwards.
TACATAACGAAAATACCATAATCCAGGCTGTAAAATTTGGCTTCCTTGCTTTAGTGTGTTTGTTACATTTTACAACTGAAATTTGTTTGTATGACTGTTAACATGGCTACAGATTTAGTGACTGGAACCTGATAAAACCTAAAAGGATATAATAAAAAAGATTTTAATGTCTGTTAAGTGTGCTAACTAGGATTAGAATAAGGGTGGGATCAATATCACAATGTCAATATGGATATTTATGTTATATAATATAATGTAATGTATGTAGGGGATGCATTGGTAAACCGTCAAGCCAGTATATTGTGGTATGAAAATTGATGTTATTATCATGTTCTTTCCCTTCTCTACAGTATTGAAAAAATGCAACCAGACATGTGGGCCTCTCCTCTCCTCTTTGACCACGTGTCAGACATTTTAATACATATTTCTACTTAAAAAATGGTTTAAAGTTTCAATTAGCATGTTTGTTCAACCAAAAATGAGACTGTTATCATACTGTGAAAATCTCATACTGATGCAACTCTTAACATACGTAATGTTTAATGTATATTCATGTAAAATCAGAATATTTTCTCCAATACATATCGATGCAAAATCACATTTAAAAAACAAAGAAAACTGATTTTCAGTCCAGTGAACCATGCTCGTCTGTTATGCAGCACATCAGACAAACTCACATGTGCAACACAAACACTTCAATAACCTAGCGATATAAACTACTAAGCTCGTGTAGTAATGGGTTTCAGACAGATTCCAGTGCTTTTGGTGCCAATTTAAAATCCAGCCCTATTGGATTAAATCCTGAAGGACATTTTGTGTACAACTGTTGATAAATACCGACCGGTTCAGGACCTGTTGAACCATATTTAATATATTTAGAAGTTTGTGGAAACATACACAAAAGTAAACACTGTAATTGGTCCAATGTGCAGCCAATGGTCAGGATCATTTCATAAATTTGCAGTTTGGTTTCTTAACTGCTCCATTATGGGATTATGTAGAGCTCAGGTGACGTATGTGCGTGAGTGTGTGTGTGTGGCTGCATTGCTAGTGTGCATGCGTGCTTCTGTGTACACTTCTGCTAGTGTGCACATTCTTGTTTATTCCCACGTATGTTAGTCCGTACATGTGTGTTTACATTTATGAATGTGTATGCTTACGTGTACGAATACACTCAAAAAAAAAAAAAAAAAAAAGTGCGTCGTCTCAGATTGGTGCTTGGAAATGGGTTTTCTCTTGCAATTAGAGGCCATTACCAGTCCACCACACGTCAAAAGAAAGCCACTTACTGCAGTAAATATACTTAAGGAGTGAATTACTGACCAACTATATACTCAAGCTGTACAGACCCTGAAAACTAATGGGCCAGAAAATACTCGAGGGGGAGAGAGAGAGAGTCATGCAGACACACTTGTGCATACGGATGCACGGACATTAACAAACCCTCTTGACCCCGTGAACCTTTAACCTTAAGAAGGGGGTTTTCCAAAGTTGCAACATCAAATTATACTCAAACACACACAGAGTTGAATTTCTGAAGGCCTACTTGTGGTTCACTGCAAACAATTACTGCTGTAATATCATGCTGCAACATTTCTCAGTGGCCTCCACTGCATCTACTCTGTTTGTTTCTCTCTTGTTCTTCCTCCTCCACTTCTCTGTTTATTCTCCAGCGGCCAAAGATTTCTCTCTTTCTCCTTTCCCCTCATTTTCTCTCTATTTCTCTGGCTACCTTTCCACTGAGGCCTATTATGGATCTTTTAAGGCTCCACTGAGCGAAACCAATTTACGACAAACTGGGTCAGACTCACACTACACCCATGCCAACCTGCACACGTGCACAAGCACATGCACAAAATGCCTGCAATCCCCTTGACCTTTCCTGCTCTTGCCAACATCTCAAGTAAGCACAGACACACACACACACACTGATAGTTATCTTCAGATTGGTATCAGTAGAAAGTAAAAGAGTGGGTTTGTCAGAGTACTGACATTCACTCCCTTCATAGCCAAAAGGGATTGGCTAGTCCAGAGGAGGGATGCAGGGGAGAAACAAAGAGAGAGACAGAAAGGTTGCCCATATTTTTGCTGAAATCTCACGCCCTCCTCCCACAAGTGTTTAAAACTTGGCTCTACAAAATATTGTAGGACCTGAGGAAAATTGAGGTGGAACATTTTCAACTGCTGTGGTTAAATAGTAGACATGAGAAAGGGTTCACAGAGTCTCAATGAAACTGAAATACTTCAACAGTTTCTGTGCTCAACACTGATAATTACATGTTTTATTTTAGAACCTAAGGGCAAAATATAGCACGATTTCCATTTAGCACAGCACATGTTTTCAAGTAATATATCTAATAGTGTCAGTACAAAGTAAAGTTTTGTTCGAGCCCAAAAACTTGGGTCCAACAAAACTAAAATTTTATGAGCCACAGCTAAACTTTTACGACATGATAACACTGATGGCACTAAAATAACCAAAGACAGTCTTGGCTTTTCAGTGGTGTGAAAGAAAGACACTAAACTCTGCACTGAGCTGAGAGGAACTGGAGAGATGTTTGCTAGTTCTCTGTGGCCTCATCACTAGAGGTGACCCCTTTACATCGCAGTTTTGGATTTGACTCATTGTTAAATGTACGGCATGCAATTTCCGAGCGGGAAACAAATAAAGTACACAGAAGTGCCAAAAACTGCAGTTCATAAAATGACCACTTGAAGCTGGCTCCAAAACGAGCAAATTCCTATAGACTCCCATGCTAAAATGACAAACCTTACAGCTGAAATAAACACGTTTACAGCCTGGTACAAACAGTCTTGGTCTCTAGAGCTAATTTTAATGTTCCTGACAATTGTACAGGGGGTGAATTTTATTTATTTATTTTATTTATAACTGACCCATGTCCATTGTTTGAGGCTCAAAGTTACACTCACTTAAGTGCTTTAGTCTCAGGTCGTCTGTGAGGTGTCCTTATAGCATATCAGTCAGATCCACCTCTCGTCCAATTATGATCACTTCTGGCTCCAAAAAAACAAGATGGTGACGGCCAAAATGCAGAACTTGAGGCCTCAAAATAAATTGCAGTCCACAAACCAAGCAGTGACATCACGGTAGCTACATCAACAAGTCAGACACTCTGTAGTAATTTCTCCAGCTTGGGGTCTCAATCCAAACAATGACAAAAGACGGAGTTTGATGATGTTGTTAAGCAGCGTGGGATCATGGGAGTTGTTGTCTTCACTATTAAATAACCACTGCTGCTGATGAAAATCTATCTGACATGACTCAGGCAAATATCATGCTCATATATCATGTTTCATTCAATGATGTTTACGCACGTTATGTCATTTCACTCTAATAAAACTGGTGCGAGTAACGCAATGTTGAATTGCTAACTTATCATTATATGAGTTGACTACCTATACAGTTACTGTGGCTAATGTTCTGTGGCAAATTTAATCATAGGGTAGCCCAGGAGGCTGGAGGCTGGCTTCAGCCACTTGCTGTTTGGGCAGCATGGTGGCACAGTGGTTAGCAGTGTCGCCTCACAGCAAGAGGGTTCCTGGTTTGAACCCAGGGTGGGGGAGCCCTTCTGTGCGGAGTTTGCATGTTCTCCCCGTGTCAGCGTGGGTTCTCTCCGGGTACTCCGGCTTCCTCCCACAGTCCAAAGACATGCAGGTTAATTGGTGACTCTAAATTGCCCGTAGGTGTGAATGTGAGTGTGAATGGTTGTCTGTCTCTATGTGTCAGCCCTGTGATACCCCGCCTCTTGCCCAGTGTCAGCTGGTCAGTTACGGAAAATGAATAAAAATGAATGAATGAATATTTTTCAGTTTTCAGTGACCAGTTGTCAGAGACCAAAAAAAAAAAGTTAGACATGCAGAGCTTAGCATCTCGTCATGCTGCTGCCATTTGTAGCAGAGTGTAAGTATGTACCATTCCCATTTAAAAAATAAGAAACATGAACATAGAAGTCGTGGTGGTTGCTTGCCTTTTTCTGCAGTTGGCTTGTCAATAGCTCCGTATTGCAATAAGAATCCTAATACTAGTTCTGTTCTATGTCTCTCTTAAACACCATCAAAGGTGTGTTTAAAAGTGTGCTCCTGTCACATTGTGACCTTTGGTGGGAATGGCCTTGCCTTTTATTACTAGCATTCAGAAAAAACAAAAGACTAAGTTTCAGGGTTTATATATTTATAGTTAGACTCTCTTTTGGGTGAAAAGTAGATTGTCAATTCACAACACAAGCCACTTCCCTCCCTAGAGAAAATGTCAACATGGCATGAAACAGCAACTACCCAAGGCACACTTTGCTTGACCTTAGTAGGTCAGGTTACTATCACACACCACATTAGACCAGACTTTATTTCCCGGCTATGTTGTCAGACAAAGCGTCCATCCCTCACGACAAGCATGTCCATTCATACCCATTAGGAAAGCAGTAAATAGCTGGAGCCAACCGTGACTGGGGCTAATCCGATTGCCTGACACAATGGACGCTCAGGACAGACAGATCAGTGAGCAGCCAATGGAAAAAGCGGACACACACAGACAACTACACATCACGATTATAGGAAGGCAATTGGTCACGGAAATGAAAAGCCATATCATTAACTGGTTTAAATGAGAGTCACACACACACAAACTCCATGGGAGCAACACAAACTCCTCAACACGCACAGATCAATTTGATAAAGCTGTATTCAGTCTCCAACATACACACACACTCCTAGAAAGCACTCACGTCACACACACGCAACCAGCCACCTTGGGCATAAGGGCAGATAGGAGAAATGGGGAGTTCAGTAGTTCATGAGGGGAGGAAGCCATGAGAGAATCCCTGAGTCATAGGTCGATGATTTAAAGTGATTACAATGAGACTACACTTGTCTTCCTTTCACTCACACTTGAGGTCAATACTGTAGCTTCAATGTAAAATCACCTTCTAAATTAATCATCTTAATTCAGGCTCCACTTTTTTTATAGAGATAACAATGCATCTACTCATAGAGGTCATAACTGGAATAAAAAAACATCAACTGGTCACATGAAACCTTTAGTAGAACATTTTATAATCGAAGTGGAGACAGACAATTTTTTTGCTTTAATTTATCATGATCAAGGAAATGTTGATTACACAATGTAATGACTATAGAATAATGACACCATCTCCATTTGGATTGGTTCCTCTGTGTAATGCTGTCCGCCACTGGGTACAACCTCCTTGGAACATAAAGGCCCAATTCATGGCACAAAGGAAGTGCACCAACCACAGTGCAACCAAAGCAGGAAGAGGGTAGCACTTTTGTTTTCCCCAGTAGCTATCAATAGCTATCCCCAGTTGCCAAAGAGTATCAATGTAATTTTTTTGCAGTTGCTCTCAACAGTTGCAGAAATGGCGGTGAAACAACCTACAGTAAGTAACTTTAGAAACTGATAAAAATTGTGAAGTAAAACAAAAAAACTCACTCAATGGAAAGAGCTGCGGGACTTGAGAAGGTTTTAAACTTATATTCAATTGGCTTGTTTCTTCTAGATCAGTTAGTAACAACACCTACCTACTTATTTATGTTACATCCATCCATCCATCCATTTTCATCCCTGTATCTGAGGCCAGGTCTTGGGGGCAGCAGGCCAAGCAAAGCACCCCAGATGTCCCTCTCCGCAGCAACACTTTCCAGCTCCTCCTGGGGGACCCCAAGGTGCTCCCAGGCCAGATGAGATATGTAATCCCTCCAGCGTGTTCTGGGTCTGCCCCGGGGCCTCCTACCAGTGGGACGTGCTTGAAGCACCTCTAATGGGTGGCACCCAGGAGGCACCCTGATCAGACACCCGAACCACCTCAACTGACCTCTTTTGACGTGAAGGAGCAGCGGCTCTACTCCGAGCTCCCTCCAGATGTCCGAGCTCCTCACCCTATCTCTGAGGCTGAGCCCTGCCACCCCACGGAGGAAACTCATTTTGGCCGCTTATATCCACAATCTCATTCTTTCGGTCACTACCCAGAGCTCATGACCATAGGTGAGGGTTGGGACGTAGATGGACCAGTAAATTGAAAGCTTCGCCTTCCAGCTCAGCTCCCTCTTCACCACGCCTGCGCCTGCATCACTGCAGAGGCTCCACCAAACCGCCGATCCATCTCACGCTCCATTCTACCCTCACTCATGAACAAGACCCCGAGATACTTGAACTCCCTCGCTTGAGGCAGTAACTCACTCCCAACCCAGAGGGGGCAATCCACCAGTTTCCGGCAGAGAACCATGGCCTCAGATTTTGAGGTGCTGACTCATCCCGACCGCTTCACACTCGGCTGCAAACCGCCCCAGTGCATGCTGGAGGTCAGGGTGTGATGAAGGCAATGTTGTTGATGTTACATATTAATGTTTATATGAATGTATTGTTTGTAGTTGCTAGGCTCTGAGGGAAACAGAAAGCAATCTGGTTGTCTTCACAACAGCAGTGCCAACAACAATACTACTTGGAAACACCAATAAAATAATAATCCTTGTTGGGAACTTCTCTTTTCAGATTGGCAGGTCAAGGACCAAGGTCCACTGAAGTCCAACCAGGATCAGTTTGCTAACCTTAAAACATGCTGAATCACTGTTAAAATTACCCTTCAACATAACACACTAAAACTATTAAACATTAATAGAACATGTATAGAAATTCTAACAACTTGAGTTCCCTCCTTAGAGATTTATACAGCTCCACCATCATTAAAACAGATTTACTCTTCCGTTCATTCCTCAAAAGCAGCCAGCTGGCTTTCTTACCCACTAAACCTCTCTGCTCTCTCTCTGTATAATGTATGTTTTAACATGTCACAGAGGTCGTATTAGTTGCTTTAAAGAACAGTTTGGCCCAGCTCAGAGCCTCAGGGCAGAGAGGGAAGGTAGAAAGCGAGGAATACAGATACTAAGAATATATTAGAAAGAAAGAGCTGAAGACAGCATTAGTGTATCAGTCGTCAAACTGTGTGAAAATACAGTAAAATGGTGGTTTTCATTTACTTGCATAGTTTAGATAATGCTATTGGATGAATCTCTTCAAGGTACGGTTAAATTATTTAGAGGAAGAAAGGGACTTTTTAATATTAAATAACTTTCTGCATACATGCAAATCAAATCCCAAACTGAAACCACACATCATTACCCTGACCATGTTGAGCTGATCCTCATACAGCTGTTAGATTATAGAGCCTCAGGAAACACTGAACATCTGCATGTGAAAAGCTCCAGAAGCTTCAAGGTGAGCTCACAGGCTCTCAAAGCTCAAAGCTACATACAAACTAATGACCTACAGAGATGTACATATGGAACATAAACACACACACACACACAAATACTGCAGACCCATCTGCTTTAAAGCTCAAAGAGACTCTGTTTGCTATAGTTAGTCCTAAAGAGGAGCCAGGTGTCAAACCATACAGTAAGTTGGTTCAGTAACATTTTATCAAATGTGAATTGTTTCGCATCCCCCAACAAATCCAGAATTAGTATCCAATATTTTCAAGTAGCTAGGCTTGGGCAGTATCTATTTTTTCATACCATCATACCTTCATGACATTTCACCGGGGTTTATAGTGTCTGACAGTATCTGTGTAAAAACAAACACATAAAGGCTGTGCCGAAGTCATTGTAGCATGTATGACACTGTCTGGCCTATAATACTGTGTGTCTAATATGTAATTAGCCTACTTAGATAAGTCTTGCTGGGTTTAAATATTTATGGCCCACAGAATAATAAATAGACAGGAAGTAAGCACCCTTCTTGCTGGAGAGCCCGATGACACTAGTTGCCATGGTGGATACCAACACATCACTGAGCTGAACAGTAGGGATGCGCGCAATTAGTCTTCTTAACGATTAAACGTCCGCCCCCTCGCTAGTCAGCACCAGAAATATTAGTCGGTTAAACCAATTAGTGTTTCATCCATGCACAAGGCCGCTTAACTGGCCACCTGCCACAAGTGGGTGCTACAGAGCCGTCAGACAGCAGTCCCCCTCCTCACGGTAATGCTCGAGTAGACTGGAGTTTTAAAACAGCACGGTGGGAAATAAGAGAGATGTCCTCTCACAAAACCAGCACGGTTTGACAGCACTTTGATCTAGAAAATGAATTCAGTAGCAATGAATCTTTTTTGAGATGTTATATTATTGTTAACTTTAAGTGTTGTCAGATAATGTGCAGGGTTTACATTCATACTGCACGGAGCAAAATGCCTCTAATTTCAGCTGAAATTTAATTATAAATAAATGTTGTTTTATTAACTTTAAAGTGAACTGCTATCATTTCTGTCAGATAATCTGCAAGGTTCAATGTGCCCCACATTTCAGAGGCAGTTTATTTATTTTAGATGTTATTTTAGTGGTTAACGTTTGACTGAGTTGCCATCATGTTCACATTCATACCGCACAGCGGCATTTAAAAATCGTAATTCAGCGGCATTTAAAATCTGACATGAATGTTGAAGATTGTGATTAAAGGTGTCAAAGTTATCTTAATGCACACAATATTTGGGACAATGTTTAAAATACTTAACGATAAATTGTGCTAAATTTTGACTGTTTTCTGAGTGTTTTTCTTTTTCAATTAGTCTTAATCAAAATTTTCGTTTAGTCGACAGGGAAGTTAGTCACCAGGAACATCCCTACTGAAAAGACATGAAGTCCGGAAGGTGGCAGACCAAATGGAGATTTGACGTGTTAGCCTCTTTAGCGACAGCTTTCTTGAGACAAACAGTAGGCACAGCTTCATGCGTGTTTGCTGGCTCACCTCTCTCATCGGGACTAAACCCAAAAGACTCTCAAGCAAGGGCAAAGGCATATTTCTATTTACTAGTCCTCTAAAATTATCCCCATCGCTTGCAGTCGTTAGCTTTCTCAGCTTAGCTGCCTGTTCCACCAGCAAAGACTGACCTCTGGTGGTGCGTACTGTTCACTACAATACATCGCCTTTACACAGCATTTACAAATCAATCAGCATCTGGATTTTTGACAGTATTAAAGAAATTATATCTCTAGAATTTTCTAAATACCCTGGTATACTGAAATACCTTTATACTGCCCAAGCCTGGTACTTAATTATAAATCTGTAACCAGCTTCATTTAGCTGGGACAACGGAAACAGAGACAGAAAATTCATGGCCAAAATGATTATGTACACAACCTGTAGCTGCAACCTGAAAATGAGATGTGTGTTGTGTGCGTGTTAATTTTTGTAATCAACAAAAGGAACTGGCCTGAACAAACACACAGCCAGAAGTGCAGGCAGGTGCTACCATCAGGCTTTTTTTTCCTGTTCCTCCAGACACACAAGCTTTGTGGTAGTCTGCAAAGGAAGGGTCTCCTAAGGCCAGGGTCACCTCCCTGTAGACCACCACAGCTCTGCTCTGGCTCCCAGATGTTCACACACACACACACATATGCACACACACTCACACTCACATGCAGAAGGACCTCCAGAAAATTCTGTTGGAAATGCTGAGAACAAACAAACTTAAATTAACCGACATTTGTTTGTGTATAAACACAGACTACTAAACCTATGTGGTGTGTTTATTTGTTTGGATGTTTATCTCTCCACCAAATTGCTGTGTACAATTTGTTACAGTTGTATTGTTTGTTTGTGTGTGTTTGTTGTTTTGGCAGGTAAACTGACAGCCTTTAACGACAGTAGTCCTTTATGTACAAGCAAACTTGGTCAAAAAAACTTGATTCAGATTCTGGTGTGTGAGTTTGTGTGTGTGTGAACATGCATGTCTCCCAGCACACATATGTGAGTCAGAGCCTGTGCACTTGTTGAATAAATGATCTATTCCTGGGTCTGTCAAGGAAATGGGGGGAGCTGAGGCGGGCCGTTTGGATGCTGATCAGGAAAGACGTGTGTGTATGTGCGTGGTGGTTTGCTGGTGGAGGAGGGCAGTGGAATCCACACCAGACCATCTATTATAATGACAGGAAGCAGGAAGTACAACCCCTTCACAGTCACATGGCTGCCAGCTGTCTTGGCAACTAAAAAAAGGGAAGATAGAGAGGATGATAGAGTGTGTTGTGTGTGTGTTACGGTGTGTGTGTGTGTGTGTGTGTGTGCTATATACATGTCTGTCAGTCAGTTTGGATGGAGAGTGTATAGGTGGAGTTATATCTCTATGTGCATTCCTACACGTGAAGATGACATTTCTGAATGGAATATCAACATTTGGAATGAGAGCAAAGACTTTAAGTTCAATTAAGTTGAACAGCTGCAACTGTCGTCCATCCAAATCTTCACAGACCTTCTCCTCCAATAGAAAAACACTCAAATCTATATGCCTTGAATTTACAACCACCAACGTTATGCCAAATCAAGTGCAGTACTAACCTCAGTTTTCACCATATGGATGTGTTTAGTAACTGCAGCTCAGCTCACATGCGCACGCCCACTTGCAGAGGCAAAAATATGCACACATACATTTCCACAAATCGACACATAACCTCACATGTAAACACACTCATACACACACACATGCACAATAACACATTTTTCTTGTGTACCATCTTTCCAGATCAAATCATGATAGACTGAATGACTTCCTGTTCAAGAATACTAAACTATTCATAATGGTAGCGAATACATAAACACACAAATACAAATGTACATCTTAGTGTGCATACAACACATATAAAAAGATGCTCCAACGTCCATCAGGAACCATCTTGAGTAACTTTCATCTGTCAGCCTTTAAATTACTTCAGGTTTACGGGCTGTGAACTGGCGAACAGGGAGGGGTATCAAATTCAACCACACACCGACGACAATCATTGCAACCTGAGACCTCCTGTTGCCTCTTGTGAACTTTGGTGCCCCATGGACCCCAAAAAACAGCTTGAATCTAAGACTTTGATATCGACTGTCAAGGGAAGTCACTCATGTATGGAGGCCGCCAGTGTGATGAAAAAAAAAGAGATCCTGTAAGTCATTATAATGAGAAACCTTCTCAGAATACTGAAGCTTTCTCAAAATAATGATTTAGTATTGTTTCTCATTATTTTTGAGATACTATGTCATTGTTTTATCATATTGTCATTTTTTGATAAATAATTATTTAGAGATGCTAATTCATTATTTTTGACATAAATAAGTAGCTATTTGAGACAGTTTCTCATTATTGTGAGATAGAAACTTATTATTCTGAGATAATAAGTCATTACTTTGAGGTATCAAGTCATTATTTTAGACAAATAACTCGTTATTTTGAGATATTAAGTCACTATTTTGAGAAAGTTCCTACTTATAATGTCTTTCAGGACCTTTCTTTTTTTACTCACACTGGTGCATATTAGCTTCCATACTCAAGCACACATATACACACACACACAAAATACTCACCTTCAGACAGGTGGGCTGTGAGTGGAGTCTGTGTCTCCTTGCAGTAAGAGACCACCTCTTTGGGAAGGAAGTCTACCTGTGTGATCTTAGAGGCCCCCAGCCTCTGCATCCTGCGCCTGGGTAACAGAGACAAGATGTTCCCATTAGAATAGTTGTATTATGAATACATTCAATTTGCCCTGTTTACAGTGAAGTATGTTCGCATTTGTTTCAAAGTTTAAAGCAATAAATAACATGTAAAACCTTGCTGTATGTAGCAGGACTGCGTCATTAGAGTACTTGAATCTTTAAAGGGGAACTACACCCATTTTCAAATGTATACATGTAAAACCTACGGTTTAAGATGGTCCAAAATGTGTTAATAAATATGAACAACTGTCCCCCAAATCCAAAAGCTACACACTAAACTCAAATGTGTGGTGTCATAGGATATAAAGTCTGAAGCAGCTCTGCTGAAAATGAATTTGGAGGATGAAAAATGTTCTAGATGAAACTGAGAGCACCGATAGGAATGATCCTAGTATTTTAAGGGTACATCCTCTGTTTCAGAGCTGAGAAAACAACAATAAAATACAGCTCATTTGGGTATAATAAGGAAAACAAACATTTTGTGGGTCCACAAAATCAGTCTCCAGTTCATTGTCTATGGATAGCTCCAGACTTTATACCCTGTTACATCACACATGTTAGACTTACTCCTCTGGTTTCTGGTTTAAAAGAGAGAGCAGCTCATGTGCAAAAACTGACTGAACTTTCTTAGGCCATGGAAATAACAAATTAGGATTCTTAATTTAGGAGGAGTTCCCTTTAAATAGAATATCAAATTAGTGCCATGCAGTGCCATATAAGGTGTATTACAGTGCAATTGTGAGACAGTGGACTGGAGAAGAGAAAGAAGATGTACCCGAGCTCAGAATCAGCCTGCAGCTGCAGCACAGAGGGGTCTGTGTCCCACTGCAGCGTCCTGATGTCACCAACAGAGGGGGCAAGAGATGACATGCATGTTTACAAACCAACACATTGTCAAGAACACACAAACATAGGCACATGTGTCAGTGATACAAAGAACATACATTACCACATGTATGCGTATACACACCCACCCACAGAGCAGTGATCTAGAGAACAGCTTTAAAAGGACAACTTCACCCACAAAATGACCATTTGTAGATCAATTACCCACCCCGTGTTACCTTGAGTTTGTAAAGAAAGCTTTGTTTTACTGCATATCTCCTGGGTGGTTAGAGTTACGGACTTGGAATATACTGCTGACGTTGTGTAAGAGTTCATAAACAGATGTTTTGAAATAGTTTTGCTGTTGTTAAACGCGGTCTCGTTTTACTTCAGCTCATCAAGAATTTTCTCCTTTGAGGCATGCGAGAAAAACAAAGCTTTCTCTACGAATTCAAGGCAACAAAGGGAGAGTACTTGATACACAAAAAGTTATTTTGTGGGTAAAATATTCCTTTAACATGGGGGATTCCTGTCAACTTTCATGCAGACATAGCACTATTAATGGAAAGATGTTTAAATAAGTGGATACAGTGCGGGAGGGTTATACATTAGGGAGAAATTATATTTCATTATAGTTCAGTGTATTCTATTTAAATACCTCTACTCATCCCTTGTAATATATTTCCTGGTCCTCTGCCAGGAACCTTACGTTGAAAAAGCCAATACATTTAAGGGCAAAAAAAATTCCATAGTTTGTGTGGAAGAAGGTCGAAAGTGATTTCATTGTTTCCAGTGGGAAAACAGATGACTTTTAAATGCAGGAAATCTCTGCAGAGATGCATTTTCTATTCATCCACAGCTTTCACTTTTAGCAACATGTATGACATTATTAATCTACAATTGTGTGACATTCTGCGTCTTGATGTTTCATATGCAAATTTGTGATAAATGATGCATGAAAGCCATGAACAATACACCCAGCAATATGATTTCCATCTCACATCGACAGCACAACATACATCATCTATGTACATATTCACATGATAACATCCAGCACATGAAAATCAAATTAAAGTGCGTTTATAAAGATTTAGCTTGCTCGACATACATGACAATATGTTTGCCATGCATCGTCAATGAGTTTGTCGAACCATGAGGGAGTGACTGAGCTCATTCAGCGCATCTGAATAGTTCTATAAATTGCTTCAAGTCAAACAGCAAATGAAACCTAGAGAGTTTTATGGCAACTTGGTCGAAATCTACCAACTGTGAAGGGATAACGCTTCCAATATCACTGCACTTTTTGATGACACCCTTTAGGGCCAGTGAGCACGCCCATCAGACCTTCAGCTTGTGCCACACAGCGCCAGGTGAGAGTGGCAAGGCATTTCTTTAGCCTGACAGACCGGCTGTTTTGCAGTAACAGCGATGACACTTTAAGCAGCGGATTGTCAACTCTGCCAAGGCTGAAATGACTTCTATGGCTCAACTCATGCAAACAGAAATCTTTTCGAGCTGGTATTAAAGGAGACAGTCGGGCTTCATACAGGAAGTTGCCATAGGAGACCAGAGGGACGAGGGGAAAAAGGGGCACTGCGTTGTTTTGATCTTAAAAATCGTGATGGGAACACATTGCTAAGACCACTGACAACACTGCAGGTGAGTCTCTGTGTTCACATAAGGGCAAACTCAGCTAAAAAAAGGAGGGAAGGGGGGGATTCCTGGGTTTGATGTGAAAATGCTTACCTTGAGCTCTGTGCTTGGGACTTGTTTTTAGAGAAACCTGACCTAAGAAGGGACACACACACATACACAGCCACAAATGGAGAAGCTCAAAATGGCATGCCATCATCCAGGGTGGATTTGGGGGGAAACAAATCTCATTCCAGGCAGTGACACTAACTCACCAATTTGTAAAATCCAATTGGTAAAAGCTAAAAAGAAACAACAAATCTTATATAAGAGAATTTATTTCTGCTAGGAACTTTATCGAGCTCCCACACGCTCTTAATCCCCAATTCCACCCCTGGCCATACCAGAACAACACATCACTAATGACCCCTGAGGGCATCACTCACACACTGACCTCTACGGTCAGCTGCCACTAAAAAGCAAATGGAAAGCGCTTGATGACCACTCTCTTCTCAACTGCAGGTTTAATTCACCAGAGCAGGCAGCCATGTGTAGAACTAAAAGGTAAATAGTTGCTCTGTTGCTTTGGTGTGTTATGGATGTATAAGCATTTAAATAAATGCAGGAGCATGTATGACACATGAGCTAGTAAGCACTGTGAATACAGAGCAGTGACAAAAGGGGAAATGATTATATTTTGTCACGTGCTCTAATCAGCTACTTTACAGCAAACGCATGGTTCATGCTCATCAGACGTCATATCCTATAAACACACTCCATTAACTGGCTCACTAAGGCTGCTTTCTGAAAGTTTACCAATGTGATTCTTACAGACATTAGCATCTCTCTGTATTTTCAGACTAACACCTTCCTCGCAGGAATGTCTGCAGCTGAGACTTACCTCGACATCAACTTCTATAGACTAGTTGTGAGAAGCAACAAGCCTTACAGTGGTCATCAAAACACCGGATGCCATGACAAGTGACAGATACCACATTCAAAACCTAACAAGGCACCACAATGTCACCACTAGGGACACTCATCCTTACCTAAACCTGTTGTGCCATTGACAAGAAAAGAGACAGAATATGTGTCAAAAGATGCCAAAACACATCCACAGCCCACAGCAACTTCAAATTATCATCATTTTAAAGCCACATGATCTTTTTTAAAGTTTAATGCCCGAGCACCACACACTGTTTATTGGTAACCTCTCAAAAAGCATGCCTGATACGCAAGAGTGAGCAAAACCTTTGAGTACTCGCATTTAATTAAAATGATTTCTTATCCAAGAAAGACTTCTGACATTGAACCTACCTGCCTGCTGCTCCTCCATCAGCTGAATCCTGGCTCCCCGTCTCACTAGGCGTGCTCACTGATTTGGAGGGGGACACAGGGGTCGGGACTAAATAATGACAATAACATGAATCTAACATTAACGGCTGCAAAGAATGGACTGCTCAAAAAAATCGGCATGAAATGTAACAAAGTAAAACAAGTAATGGGCAAATAAAATCAATGTTTGAAAAAAGGAGAGAGAAGTCAAGACATCAAATGCATTCCTAATTTTGCATTAGTTATATTTGTACTCAGCTTCGTTTGAAGATGCAGTATAAATAACCAAAGTTAAAAGAACAGGCATAGATAGCAGTGACCCAATTTCAAGGTGTTGAGGGGTGTTGTTACAATTTCAGACCACTAGAGAACAGTGCTTTCAAAAGCCTGTTGGAGGCGACAGACACCCTGGGGATTCAACCTGCAGTAGTTCATCAGGTTTGTGTGCAAGTACAGTTAAGAGAAGATATTTTTGAGAAGCGTACTTTTCTAAATTCATGATTCAATCATGTTTTAGAGGACAAATAATATTCATGTCCAGAAACCCTATTACAGGGTAGATAGTATGTGTAAGTTACTACATCATGCAGAATCATGGTGACACAGATAATAACATACTTAAGGTATCTGATCATTTCATTATTAGTTAGGCAGTCTTAGGTCTGCTACATGGAGAGTATAGTTCAAATGTTAAAAGGGTCATTTGGTTGTAATTAATGAAGTTTGGTGTCAGAACCATCTAAGCAACTTTTACTGTAGGTAACAGTTACACTATTACAGCACAATCACAAGAGAACACTGAAAGAACCTTTAAGGGTTAATTCAATGTTTAGGGGGTAAGAGTATTACAAACCTAGTGGAGGCTCTGGTGAGATGCCAATACTCTGTAGCAGGGCCTCGGTCTCCCTGCGCTTACGGTCCAAGTCTGAATCCTCTGGGGTGGACTCTCTCTTCTGCTGGCTCTCTGACTGCTCAGGGTACAGAGAAAAAAGTGCCAGCTTACTTATCATGACGTAAGAGACGAGCTAAGCTAACACATGCACATTTTGATCAAAAGTTCCAACACCAACCTTCTGCACACACATAGATGATTGTATGCACGCATGGACACACACAACCTCAGCCTTTTATGTGTCACGCCCTGACGAAAAGCAATCGAACACACAAACAGTACACACCAGAGTGCGAGATACAGTATGAGTGCCAGTCGTGTGGATGTTACTCACTTTTTTCCTTACCTCTTTCTTCTTCCTCTCCTCCTCCTTTATCTTTTTTTCCTGCCTGATTTGGGCGAGGCGCTGCTTCTTGCGCTCCAGCTCTGCTTTTAGGTCACTTTTGTCCGACATGTTGTCCTACGGGGCTTCAGGTAGAGGAACGGACATGAATGAGCAACGTAGGGCACTGTTACAATGTGTTCTGGTTTCATTATAACATGATACAGTATAGAGGGGTATCAGTTTTTCCAGTGAGCCTATATAATGCTTCAGAAAACCCACTGGGTGTGGCAATTACACATCTAGTACATCCATAACCTTGTAGGCTCTGCAACCATTAAGGGGTTGAAATTGGGAAAACAGCTGTCACTACTAGGCCATTCTGTGCCGGGAGGGATTTCCACATCGGTGTCACACTTGTACCTACTCCTGTAGAGGTAGTCCTGTGTGTGCAGGTTATATTTAGGCAGCCACCTCCCTGTTAAATCCCTTATTTAAATCCACAGTTATTATACTCCCCCCAAAAAAATCACCTTTAAAGTGAAATCTGCATTACAATACTCTAATGTGATTCATGAGAAAGGTTCAAAGCACAACACATCTGTTGACACTGCTCAGGTTTGTGAACATACAACAAATACAAGTGTGATTATTTTAATTTAAAACAGACTAAATGTATCCTTAGGCTCAGGATCTTGACAATGCCCTGAGCTACAATTAGAGAAAGGTGGGCTACCTATTTATAGCAGTCTGCACCCTGACAAGTGATGTGCTGGGTACTAGCTACTGTCACATCCCTCACACACAGCAAATGAATAGACAATTGACCCTGGAGGTATAAAAACGTCTGCTAAAGCTATGTGGAACAATAAATGGGAAAATATCTACTGGTATGTGCGCAGCTGACATTTACACAGTATAACCATAACAGAAAACACAAGCCACGTAGCTAAATATGTACACAAGGAGAAAACCAAGCCCCTGAGGCGTTTGTTTAATTAAAGTAGACGTTAGCATGTCATATCTGTTCGCAGCTAACTAACGTTAGCTAATCATAAATTTGACAGCATTTGTATTTGCGTCAATGCGTTTAAGGCCTTGCTGTTAATACTATTGTGCATTTTGACAACAACAAGGGAGATATTTCTGAAATGCACTGTTATTGTTTCACTCATACCTTGTTCACTCGTACTGGTAATGATGTGTCACCCGGCAAAGATGCTGTCTCACTGCTGCACCCCGAAAGAGGAAAAAAATCAGCACATCCTCCTCCTTAATCACACTGAATCGAGGCCTCTCGGGAACCACCGAACAGGTCGATTAAACCTTTCCGTGTGGCTATTGATGACACCGGTAAAAACGGAGCATTTCAGCGGTCGATGACCCAGATAACACATAAAACAGGTGCACCGCACGCCGATACATCCCTAGGAGGAGTAGGATGATGTTGAGGAGGAGGAGGAGAGGAAATCCCTCCTCCTTTGACACGCACTGTCATTGTCTCATGGCTTTTGCAACGCCGCCATCTTGTGGCCTTTTCGAGGAGTGCGCTGGAGGGTGGCCAAAACTAACAAATAAAGAAATGTTGACAGTTGTCGGATGTTACTGGACTATAATAGACAAATAACGTGAAAGAGGTTCGTAATTTAACGGTTGTTGAGTTTTAGTTTGCGTGCTATTAATATTTAGCTAAAACTGAAGCAGCAGCAGCAACGGTTGGTCCAAATGCGTCTCTATTTTCAGCTTACTAATTTCGTTAAGTGTTAAAAACGTAAAATAAACAAATATTTCGGGTGGCTCGTCGGTAGGGGACGATGTAGCGTTAAAAAAAGATTTTGTTATTTACCAAACGACTTGAATTAAACGTTTTAAAATGACCTCCATCCTCCGAACAGCTTCTTCTTCTTCTTCTTCTTCTGCGTCTACTACTACTGCTGCTGCTTCTTCTTCTTCTGAGGTTTAACGGCAGCTTGCATGCTGCCATCTCCAGATCTCAGTGCTGCTGCTATTCATGATTGATTCATTGATTGATTTCGTCCCTACATTGTCCTCTCCCTCTACTGCTGAGGTTTAATACAGATATGTTGATGTTTTCCTCTTTTAATAGCTTGTTTAGCTAGTTTGTCCACTCTCTCATTACCCACAATACCCACAGGCCTATGTGCAGGAACCCAAATGAATGTGACCTCACTGCCTTGTTTATTTGTGTTTAATTGTCTAAAATCTCCAACTCCAATGCTAATATTGTGAGACCAGGAGTGGGCGGAGAGACTCACCTGTCAGGGTACATGGAGGAGATTAGAGAGCTTTAATATGTTGGTACAGAGCCTTTGTCTTAGACCACGCTGCCAGCAGTAAATTGTTTTATTTTACTTATGATTTATGTATATATGCTTAGCAACTTTACTTAATGGGCATATCTGACTTTATGATTATGATATTTGTTTTGGAGCTGTGTAATCTACTTACCTCTCAGATAAACCCAAACGCAGTAAGTAGGGCAGGTTATTTTGATTTAGCTGAGGGAATGATTGTATATTTATTTTCCTGAATTTACATTTGTTTTTTATAACTAGGACCCTAATAAAGGCTTTAGGATTCCCTCTTTAGAAAGTGGATGCATTAATAGTGTATGGTAACTTAAGTACTTTTGTTTATTCTTAGTTATGGTATGCATGGCCATGTATTGATCTGTGTTTGTTTATTTGTTTATTTTGTGCCCACAGCTTCTACCTCGCACTTTTTTTCAGCACATTGTGCTTCCACCTGGAATGAAATGTGCCATTTAAATAAAGTTTTGCTTGCTTATTTTACTATCAAGAGTTTCTATAGTAAAATTACCATTAACTGATTCAGACAGTCATGCAACAACAACTCCAATCCCACACTTACTGCTCTACTTACACGTCACAGCCCAAGACAGCAACACATCACTGGATCCATTTCGTATGCACTTATTCCTGTACCACCTTACAAAAACAGTTATGGTCAGAGATCATTTTGTCACACTTACACTAAGATCTGGAAGGAGATCCCATACTGCATTAGACCAATAACCTGTATTACACATTTCAAACACGCATATAACAGACAGTTGGAAAACCTCCCATAACCTCTGAAAACATCAACAGCAGTGTTTTGATCAGATCACAGCTGAAAGCCTGACTAGAACAGATTTAATGATTTGAAACTAAAGTTTCTTGAAGTCCAAAGGCTGAAATGCAAAGGGAATATGCTTTGAGACATAACAAGGAGAAGGTGAATAACCCAGACACTACTGTTTTGTAATTACCCCCTGCTGAACGAGTTCCTGCATGACCTCGACTGTCAACATATTCCATTGGGAAACCTTGGGTCCTGGCATTCATGTAAATGCTACCTGATGCGCTTCACCTACCTGAACACCGTTGCAGACCAAGTAAACCCCCTTATGGCAATGGCCCCAAACATGCCACATCACAAGAACTGCTCAGGAATGACCCGAGGAATGTTATAAGGAGCTCAAGGTGTTGACTTTGCCTTTAAATACTGCAGATCCCAATCTGATCGAACATTTGAGGGATGTGCTGGTACCCCAGAGGTACCCTCGATCCATGGTGGGTCCTCCTTGGACCAGACTTGGCTGACCTGTCAAGGCATGAACACGGGCACCAACGCGTTGGCTTCAGATCTTTTGGGTCCTGTGGGTTGTGAGGTGGGGTAACAGCACGTCCCACAGATGTTTGATCAGTCTTGGATTTGGCAAATTTGGAGGCCAGGTCGATGCCTTGAGGTCTCTGTCACGTTCGTCAGGCCACTCCTGAGCAGTTTTTGTGGTGTGGCATGGTGCATTGTCCTGCTGGGGGGGTCAATGCTACTGGGGAGTGCCGCTGCCATGGGGGGGGTGCCTGGTCTGCACTGGTGTTTAGGTGGGTAGAGCGTGTCAGGTGGCAACCACATGAATGTCAGAGCCCAAGGTTTCCCATTAGAACACTGCATTATAACAAGATGATCAGTGTTGTTCATATCACCTGTCAGTGGTTTTAATGTTTTGGCTGATCTGTGTATATCCTTGCCCAACTTTGCCCATTTCCTCAAATCATAATAATTTACAACCACAAACTTCTCCTCTATCAGTCAACACTTCCTGCAGCACATCCTGCAGCTTCAGGACAATCTTGGCGCTGATTGGTTGGTTGTCATGTCAATCCCGCCTTCGCCCCGCCCCACAACAACACACAGCGCTCACTGCTGGAAGTTGCATTTGAAGGGCACACAACAAGCCGCCGAGATGCGAGAGGGGGCAGCTCTAGAAAAACAACGATGAGGATCTCGTAACCAGCATCCTGGAAAACATAAATATAACGAAGAGGTCGTAGGAAAAACACCGAGCTTTAGCCCTGCTAGCTAACAGTCGTCAAACTGGAGCGAGCTGAAGAAAGAAAGGGCAGTTTGTCCCCGAGATATTTACAGCTGGGGTCTGTGCAGGACAGGAAACATGAAGTTCGCTCAGTTTTTGCTGAAAAGTGGCTCCATCGCTGGGATACCCAAACAAGTGGAGAGGTTTGCCAAGTTTTCCCCCTCTCCGCTGTCTATGAAGCAGTTCATTGACTTTGGTAAGTGTTTGTAGCAGGGTCGGACACTGTGTGCTACCTGTGGGGCTACTTCACCACACTCACATGACAGCAGCACAACTCCATACAGCACACATACAGGCATGTTAATGCATGTCCTGATGTTTCTCTTTATTCACATGACTGACTTTACCACTTTGGACTTAAGATTTGGATGACTAGTTGCATTGTGGGCATTGCAGTGACCAGATGTGGTTGATCTGTGTTGACATATGCAGTCTGTCATGTTACTGCCACCTCAGCACAAAAAAACAGATATTGTCATCATGATTTTTTATTTGATTTGCACAATAGGTTCCTCCTCTAAGGAAAGACCTTATCCTCGAATAATCCTGGGTAGATTTCCTTCAAATATCAAGGACAGATTGCTGTTTTGGGGTTGTTGTTTTTTTTGACAGGATGGGGTCAAAAGTTGCAAAAGCTGGCTCAGTGTTTTATTTTCCTGTCTCTGTCCCCTCATGTGACTGCAGGCTCGGCCAATGCATGTGAGAAGACCTCCTTCGTGTTCCTGCGGCAGGAGCTTCCTGTCAGACTGGCCAACATCATGAAGGAAATAGATTTCCTCCCTGACAAGCTCCTCAGCACTCCATCCTTAAAGCTCCTCATCAGCTGGTAGGATCCCTAGACTGCACCATACACTGTGTCTGTTCAGTTAGTCTAACTAATTAATTGTGCGGGATCTTCTCCTCAAGACTTAAATAATCTGTAACAAAATCATTCATAGCAACAAGTCTTTCTACACCTCTGCATCAGAATTAAAGCAAGAAAGAGGAAAGGCTCATTAAGGTGCAGAGAAACTGAGGCGTGACAGTCCTGCTGTATTTCTACTGTCATTCATTCCCTACTTATACAAGGTCATACAGGGACTCGTTCAGCAGGGGGTAATTATGAAACGGTAGTGTCTGTGTGGTATTCAAGTTCTCCTTTTTATGTCTCAAAGCATATTCCCTTTGTATTTCAGCCTTTGGACTTCAAGCAACTCTAGTTTCATATCATTAAATCTGTTCTGTATGCATTTGGTTCTCCTGTGGTTTCGTTAAATTTAACTAGTCAGGCTTACAGCTGTGATCTGACAAAAACACTGCTGTCGATGTTTTCAGAGGTTATGTGAGGTTTTCCAACTGTCTGTTCTGTTTAACCATGAATCCAATCACCTCCTCGCTCACCCCGCTGTTGTTTGAGCACTCTCTGGCTCGATGCCATTGATCTGGGAGCATACTTTGTTTAAATTGGATAGGCTGATGTACTGGCTGTTGTCATGTCGGCATGTTTTTCTTGTGTAATGTAGCTAAATAGATCATGCGTGCGCTCTCAATTTCGTGTTTCATGCGGCACCGTTTTAGAATTTTTGAGAATGCAGGCTACTTGGTGCATGTCAGCATTTGTTTGAGGTTGCAGTGTTCACACAGAGTTATGCTGACATGTGCGAATCTGTGTGCACACACCCGTTTCAAGGTACGCTGTTTAGACAACATGTTGTAAAGAAGAGTGAAAGGTTGTAAACACTGAGGGTGCAGCCAAGTACACGTGCGTACATAGGATAATGAGGTCTGTTGTAGGTTTTCAGCAGTTAGTAGAATAGCTGTAATCATTTTCACATGGATTTTGTTTTTTCCCACCATATCTGCTACTTCCTGGTTGCATCAAAACTCAGTATTCTGCAGCAGACTTCACCCTAGTGTGTTGATTATGTTTGGTGCACAAGTCACGTTGAGACATGCTAACAATAAGGTCGTTACCCCACCCCCGCTCCTCTTATAAGAGCCACAGCAGTGTCTATATATGGCTGTGTACCTCCTTCACTGTGGCTTTCTCTTCTCTCTACGACAGAGCTCTTTGGTTGCCAGCAAAGAGTAAGTCTGTCGCTTGTTAATGTTGTCGACAAGGGCAGAGAGGTCATGCCTTGATATTTCCTGGCAAGCTTGTGAAACCTCAAGTCGCAAAATAGTCTATTTCAGGATGTACATCTGTTTGCATGACGGGACATAATCCAAAATTTGAGTGCTGAAGGTCAGTTGAGGGACAAATTGAGCACGTAGAAGTCGTACTCAGCCACACTGCTGTTCACCTTTCACCCAGTTTTCCCCTGTGAGACAGCATGGGAGAGTGTGACTCAAACAACTCTGCACTTCAGTCTTCTGCATCCACTGGCCTACAGTCATTGATAACATTAGCAAGAGGAGACATTGTTATTGTAATCACGTGGAAATAATTACACAGTTGATAAACGGGTTATGAATTTTAAGCATGTCTAGTCAAGCAGAAATTCACTGCTTGTTGAGTAGTGTTTAATGCTTGCACATAAATGTAATCACCAGATAGATGTCCAGGAGCTTTTTTGTCATTCTTATATTCAGTAAATTAACTAGAGTTGAGTGTGTTTCTCTTATTTCCTTTTAAAATCCACCCCTTTGTGTCCACCAGGTATTCACAGAGTTTGCTGGAGATTGTAGATTTTTTAGAACAGGATCCAGATGATAAGGATGTCTTAAAAAAGTAAGTCATTTACAGACACTTTCCATTACATATGTACCGCTTGTGTAAACCCGTTTTGCTGCTGTTACCAATCCAGTTTGTTAATTCTTCTGCAACCACCAACACTAATCCAGTAATCCAGGAATTATTTAACTGCCTATTTTCAACCTCACACTGCAAAGACAGGATCAGTCCAAAGTGTGATCGCACTCACCTGTGTTGTTGTACAGCTCCCAGAGGCCACAGTCAGACTCAGAGATTAAGAAAAGGAAAGAAGAAGCAGTGTGCAGGCTTTAGGGGGATCTATTTGCAGAAGTGGAATATAATACTCATAATTATGTTTTCATTTGTGTATAATCACCTGAAAATTAGATTTTTGTGTTTTTGTTAGCTTAGAATTAACCCCTCGTATCTTCCAAGGAGAAACCAGACAAACCAGAACAGAATGGACAAACAAGAATGGACAAACCAAACAATGACACTAGAGAGGGACTTTTCACGCTTTCATTTATCTGAAGCAGGGTTTGGTGCCTGTTGATGTGTCCCAACAGATTTCAACATCGATCAAATATTATCTGTGTTAATCGAGCTTGAATAGCAATTGAAAGTACTGCTACGTTGTGTAAACAAACCAAATTAATTACTTAAAAGAACACAGTGGGAATTATTTATACCAGACATTATGACTGAAGAGATCTAAATATGTTGGACTTCCACAGATTTTCTCAGTCAAAAAGCGGTAATTACCAGATAACAGAAACCCTGACCTGAAGGCCATTGTAGGTTCTCCACACACTTAGAAAAGGAGGGGTGAGCAGCTGGTTGCAATCAGCAACCCCACCGCTAAATGCCACCAAACCCTACACACTGCACCTTTGAATTAAAACTCCACTGCTTCAGCTAAATCCAGCATGTTCCACCACAAAGAGGAGCCATTAATGCAGTTCATTACCTGCAATAATTATGTTAATTTGGAGCAATTAATCTTGCTTACTGAGCACATATTACAGTATCTGCCCCTTGGGTGTAAACTAACCATCTGTTAGAACTCGTTTTACTGCTTTTAGCCCACTGCCCTTCACACCGATGATTAGATATATCCCAGTTAACCCAGTGTACTACCTGCCATCACATACTCACACGTCCATCATGTCTTTGCCCCACCTAGCTTCACACGGACTCTGGTAAACGTCCGTAATCGGCACAACAACGTGGTGCCCACCATGGCTCAGGGTGTGGTGGAGTACAAGGAGGCGTTTGGCGTGGACCCCGTCACCAACCAGAACGTTCAGTACTTCCTGGACCGCTTCTACATGAGCCGCATCTCCACACGCATGCTCATGAACCAGCACAGTCAGTATAGCACTCGGTGATTGACTGTGAGTTAATCAACACAGTTGCTCACACTCGAAGCTCATGTCATTAGATTAAAGTCAAAGTGTGATAATGTGTGAGAGCTTTTTGTCTCATTGTGTCAGCTCTGATTTTTAAGATTTAATGCTGTAAAAAAATCCATATGGTATGTGTTCTATAATTGTTTAAATATTTACAAATGTGGAAAATCTATGGACAATGAAATGTGTCTACATGCATTTTGAGTCACACACATTTGTTGCTTTGTCCCGTGTAGCATTAATCTTCGAAGGCAGCGTGAACCCAGCCCATCCTAAACATATAGGCAGCATCGACCCCACATGTGACGTTGTGGAGGTAGTAAAAGGTAATGATTAACCTTTCTTAGCTCCAGTACAGCTGTATATACATACACACTCATACATACCCTGGATGTGTTATCTACTGTCCCTCAGTCTCTGTTTGTACAGATTCATGACTGTGTGACCTTTTATCA
Source organism: Cephalopholis sonnerati (assembly GCA_019142605.1). Taxonomy (NCBI): domain Eukaryota; kingdom Metazoa; phylum Chordata; class Actinopteri; order Perciformes; family Serranidae; genus Cephalopholis; species Cephalopholis sonnerati. The sequence continues at coordinate 28,837,451 of JAGQAX010000014.1, read as the reverse complement.
TCTGATATTTTTAGAGTCAATATACAGAGTGGGAAGTGAAAACATGTCATCATGATGTACATGGCTGCAATAGACCAACCTTTTCAATGTTGTGTAAACTGATGCACAGAAAATCGGAAACATACAGTCCTCTGCTGTTGTTAACCACTTTCTCACGCTTCAAAGTAACCACAGATGTTTTGTTTCGCTCTCTAGATGCCTATGAGACTTCAAAGATGCTGTGTGAGCAGTATTACCTGACCTCCCCTGATATGGAGATCCAAGAAGTCAATTGTAAGTCTAAAAAAAACAACCTTCATGTTTGTATTTGAAGATATTTTTACCCGCTTTTTTAGTTATCTGTGTGAGAGGAAAGTTGTGCTGGTGTGCTCTTGAAATTCAAGTGAGTTTAGGATTAATCTTTTTTGGCTTAAGTGAAGCTCCTGGTGTCTGTGTCCTGTTAGCTGGGCCTGCCAAGAGCTAGCGTAAGATACAGACATTCCTCCATTTAACCATTATCTACAGATAATGTGACAGAAATACACCAGGAAAAAGGCTTTATTTTATCATATGCATACCTCTTGCTCATACATCAGGGGGTTGGATAACATTAAAACTGTGGGTAGTGTGATTAATGTACATGCATAATGAGACTAGGTCAAAACTGAGTTTATGTCTGAACTGTGCTGGATGCTAGAGGGCTTTTAATTTAAAACAAGAAGTGGTGGCATTCATTCAGTCACGGACTTTGATAAATAAATAATGTAAATACATCTTAAAAAGAAAACCATTACACCTCGACAGTCACAGCAGACTGCAGCACACTGCTTTCTCTGAAGCTGTACCCCCTAATCATGCACCTTTTTGCTCCTATTAACGCAACCCTCCCCTCTTCAGCGCCAGTCGGTGATGCATGTCCCTCTGTGACTGATAACTAGGGTTGGTAAAATGTTCCATAGGCACCATTAATTGGTCAGAGACATTGGTTGCTTGACCTCAAGTTACGGATTGTTACTAAGGTGGTGGCACCTGTTCTTATGTCTTATTTTGTCACGTTCTCCTTATAACTGTGGCAGCATCCATTCTGACATTTTATCATGTAATATTCAGTAACATTTCTCTTAGAAGGCTTGTGTGTCATACAGACACAGCTGTTCCTCAAACAAATTGATGAGGTGATCCTCTCTTTCCTTCGTCCAAAACTTCCATTTTGACTGTGACCGCCAAGTTAGCTGGCTAGCTTGCTAATTCCACCCAAGCAGCAACCTCAGAGGCTGAAAAATGAGGCCAAGTATGTGCCAAAAACTGCAGATTATTGAATGGTCACTCTACACTGGTTCCAAAACAAAGTAAATCCCCATCCAAATGTTAAAATGGCCAACTTTACAGCAGAAATACATATGTTTACAGTCTGGTGCAAATAACTGTTTTGGTATCAAAAGCTTATTTCAACGTTTATGACAGCTGGTCAGGGGTTACATTTTGAAGCCACCGCACTGGCAATAGCCAAATCTCAAGAATGCCATGAGGAAACTTCCTCAAATTTGACACAAACATCCACTTGGACTGAAAACTTAGAGTTGGGTGGTCGAAGGTCAAAGATCGAGGTCAGAATTTCTGTGCCAATTATAACGAAACTTCACAAAAATGTCTCAAAGGATGTAACAATGAAGTGATGACATGATATGTCCAAAAGGTCAAAGGTCAACTTCACTAATATTCTGCAGAAAACACTTTTCTGGCTATTATTCAACTTTATATCTCAGGAACAGAATGGGAATGCTGATTGTATAGATTTTCTGTGCTGCCGGGGGGAAGGTGTGTGTAAAGCACCCATGTTTTCTCACACATGGATATAAACTGTAATATAAACTTGACTGTTGCGCAGAGGCAAAAATTGTGGGGCGGTAATTCTAGTTATGTAACTCACCTGTTTACACTTTATTAAGGCCGAAAGTTACGCATATTTAAGGGGTAGGGCCACCTGAGTGACAGGCTGTCCGTGAGGTGAGTCAGATCAACCCTTCCCTCCCGACATCCCTCTCATACAAATATAGTCACTTCTGGCTCCAAAAACCAAGCAACGTGCTTTCCAACACTGTAACAAGAGTGTGTCATGTTGTTAAACTTTACACATGTAGCGGCTGGCTAGTTAGCTAGCTAATTCCACCATATTATCATGCTACATTGGTTACAAAAAAAAGAGGTAATACAGGACTCTCAGCATCCACAGCTTTGTCAGCAAGTCAGCCAATAGGGAAATATTCACACTTATGTCATCACTCACTCAAACCAATGGTGTAAAATCATCAATCACACACTCACTCACTTACTCAGGGACAGACTTTTGTGTTTATAACCCGGCCTCACATGCTGCTGTCCAGCCAAAAGAGACTAATATACTGCACAGATTAATAGAATATGTGGTTCAGTAGAATAAATGCGATAGTTATTGATACAATATGTTCTTTAATCAAATCCATGTACCTACAGTAAGTCCTGTTGCAGAATGAGTCAGAACATGTACCAGGGCTTTGAATATAAACTGTACATTCTTGGCCAGCATGTTCTTGGCAGATAAGGTTTGGATTATATAAATCAAAATGATGAATGGAGTTACAATGTCCTTTTCTTTGTTTAATTTGGCAGGAATGACTGGAATGATTTTTTTCCACTGATGTTGAAAATATTTGTCTTGTCTCAGGTCAGAGTTAATGTGTAGTACTGTAATGCACACAGTTGTCTTAAAGGTCTGCTTTCACCCACTGGTGTACTTTTCAATCAGGATATCAGGGTTATTGATTTGTCATGGTTTCAACATATGTCTTTATTTCACATTTGAACAATATCATCAAATTTTTCACAGCCAAAACCCCCGACCAGGCCCTCCACATTGTCTATGTGCCATCCCATCTCTATCATATGCTGTTTGAGCTTTTCAAGGTACAGTACCCAACAAGCCCTGACAACTAGACTTCAATTATTAGCTGCCCGTGTCTGGTAACTCATTATGTAATCTGCTTCTCTGTCAGAATGCCATGAGAGCTACAGTAGAGACCCATGAGACGAGCCCAACGTTGCCCCCGATCAAAGTGCAAGTGTCGCTGGGAACTGAGGACCTCACTATCAAGGTAGATAAGGACACAGAGAGTTACGTTTGATCACAACTTTTGCACTAAAGGCAATATTGTGGTAGAAACCAGTGTTAAAATTATACCAACAAAAGGTTGCATTCACTGCCATCAGCTACACTGTATACTGTATGCATGTTCATTTGGACCTTGGTAGTGTATAAATAAAACTAATCCAGATGACATAATGCACAAAGCGTGACACTGTTTAGATTCCATTCACATGGCAAATGCAAAGGAGCTGATGAATTCACTGCTGCCAGAACAATGAGAGGACCCTTGCAGATCTAAATACCCCCCCTTTATTTTTAGATGTCTGACAGAGGAGGCGGAGTCCCTCTGAGGAAGATCGAGCGCCTGTTCAGCTATATGTACTCCACGGCTCCCAGTCCAGTCCACGTAGACAACTCTCGCAATGCACCACTGGTGAGACTAAACCTGTCGTCAGTGTCGATGAGTGTCTCTGTCAGTACACGATATGCTACAAGACTACAAGCTTGCTTTTGCATTCCCATCATGAGTTTTAAACTGGGATTACAAGTTAACTAAATGGTAAATCTCACAAAGACTCACACAACTGAGCAAGGTTGCAAATTAGCTTATTACAGAGAGGAATGCAGTCAGCAACATTGCATTGGATTAAACTGTAACCATGAGAGGAAACACAACACCTGTTCACACCACAAATCCTCTACAATACCCACTATATTTCTAACGTTGTAATATCATAGCAACTGGTCCACATAGGCTAATCTGTATTGATACTGTTGTTGTTCCTTCAGGCTGGTTTTGGCTATGGCCTGCCCATCTCCCGTCTGTATGCCAGGTACTTCCAGGGAGACCTGCAGCTCTACTCTATGGAGGGCTACGGCACCTCAGCTGTCATATACTTGAAGGTGAGAACTGCATTACCTCCACACACACTGAGCTGACATATATATTTACTGTCAGCTGCACATAGTGGATTGACTCAGTGATGGCAGATGCAGCATAGCTATGTAATAACGGCAAATTACTACTAATGTGTGTCATGTTGTTTGTTATAACTCACCACAGAGAGATCCTTGCTGTCTCTACTTAAAGGGGCAGTTCACCCCAAAATCAAAAATACATATATTTCCTCCTACGTGTAGTGTTATTTATCAGTCTAGATTATTTTGGTGTGAGTTGCTGAGTATTGGAGATATCAGCTGTAGAGATGTCTGCCCTCTCTCAAATATAATGGAACTAGATGGAACTATTTTCTTTCTGCCAAACTATGCCTGACAACGGTATCATCGCGCAGAATGAAACATGCATCTACTCATGGATAAAAGGCTTGTGCTTGTGACAGCTCGAGATGTAAACATTAATGGTGTCCTCATCTGAGCTGTAACGTTAGCTAGCTCAGTGGTGCTAGGTGAGCTAGCATTAGATGCACGCTTCTGTCTACACAGTGATATGATTGGTTGGTGTAATTCAGTAGAAAGAAAATAGCTCCTATGTGAAACTGTTCACAAGTTATCGGGTCATGATTTCTGGAAAAAAAAACAACATTGCTGCTGAGTTTCTTCAGTGTATGTTTTAGTCCTTTGAGCACCAAAAGCTGAGTGCCATGTAGTTCCATTATATTCAAGAAGGTAGACATCTCTGCAGCTGATATCTCCAACACTCTGCAACTCACACCAAAACTATCTAGACTGATAAATAACACTACAGGTGAGGGGAAAGATACATATTCTGGGTGTACAGAGGGATCATCGTAGGAAAGCCCAATGAGAAATGACCTGGATCTGACTCTCAATCAAGCATACATGTCTGTATGAAAAGGCTAATGAGTTCCCTTCTTTTGCGTATCACAGGCCTTGTCCTCAGAGTCAGTGGAGAGACTTCCTGTTTTCAACAAGTCGGCCTTACGGCATTACCAGACGAGCATAGAGGCTGACGACTGGTGCATGCCCAGCAAGGATCCAAAGAAACTGGGCAATTCCAAGAGGACTCTGTGATGATGGACTGACGTAGGACACTCTAAAATAGTTTGAAAAAATAAAAGAATCATTGTAAGAAGACAGAGAGGATCCATGTGGGGAGAAATGGATAAGCTCGTACTGTAAGTGGGAGAAGGCACCAAAGGCTTTCAGCATGCTGCTGAATCTGGACTGTGTATGTGGATTCCTTTGACACATAGGAGAGAGAAATCTGGATGGAGGAAATGCGTATCGTTGGTGTCGGAGAACCAGATTAATGCACCGAAATAACTGAGCTGAGATATTCCAACCAGCCTGCAGGCAATTTCATTATACTATACGATGAGCACAGGCTGCTAATGGCAAAGGAACTAGTGTTAATCTCCTTTTGCCTCACTCATTACATTTAGTTATCACTTCTAATAACATGGTTACACATTGGAGTAAGCAGTTTGTGTTTGTCACCTTTATTTCTGTCAAAATGTACCATGTCACGATCTTCAGATTGGCATATAGTCTTTGGTTAGCTCAGTTACTGGGTTAAATTTTTAAGGTGTGTATCAATGCCTTGTAATACCCAGCCAAAACCAGCTGCAGAGCGGGGTCAGTCGAGTTAAATAAAATGGGAACATGTTCAGCAACTCCAGCATAAACACCAGAGGAGCAAAGTCTCTTCCTCCACTTATGTCCACGGAGGCATTTTAATCGTTTTGAACTTGCAGCACTGCTTCACTCGCACAACTTCTGCATTTCATCGGAGTTCAGTTCTGTTTAGAGATGCCATAAGAGGAGTTTGCACTGGTTATATGTGGCATAAAATGATAGTATTTTTCTTTGTCGACACCAATGTAATTTTTAGCCTTTAATGTTCTTTAATATAAGATATAAAAAAAAGAACATTATCCTTTTAATGTATGTCAGTAAGCTAACTACCTTAGCCTTCAATTTAAGCAGGCTGGGATCATTTTAAAAGTTGAATTATTGTGAATAATGTTTGATGCATTTTAAGTTCCATAGAGCAAAAATGAGCAAGTGCCTTTCTGGAGAAGTTAAACTGTGACTAATTATATTGTAACGTAAAACTGCCATGTGAAAGTTGTACTACACAATAATAATCCTCCTCTGTTGAAACTGGTGTAAAGTTGATGGCAGTAGGAGCTAAAATACACACTTTTTAAACTGTTTCCAAGAAACTTTTCAGTGTTTTTCTGTGTAGACCTGCAGTCACTAGATAATATCATCCTAAGTGTTTTGTAATGATGCATGTGTTGTATATTTAATAACCCACTTTAGAGGGTGTAAAGGCCTTTGTGAAATGTCAAATGCTTTAGTACTGATCTAACAGATATTACCTTATCTGTATCTAACAATTTCACGTTTTTCCATGTCTGCATTACAAACCAGGAAAACGTTCATACACTGTATGTCTCAAATCAGTCAGTTGTGAGTATGAAATCTTTAGTTTTGTGAGCTGTCTGTGCACCGACAGACACGTCTGCATTTTATACTGTATAAACATTAATCTCAAAAGCCACGTGTGACTGTACTGAAGTTGTGGTTCGCCACTAAAAGGACCAGTGAATGTAGAAAATAAAAATCTCACTTCTCAACACGTCGTTTCTTCTACCCTTTGCAGCTCATGTTATATTTATGAACTTAACTCTGTGCTTCTATTCAGACCAGAAAGATCTGTCATGAGTAATGAAGCTGCTGATAGTGCTGTATGTTAAGGACACAGCCCATGTGCCACTGCTCGCTGTAACATGTCTGGAAGTTGTTTTCTCCCTTACTGTCCCCCCTGACTCCCTCCTCTCCCCCCGCAGCTTGTTTTTAGGAAATTTTGCTCTGTTTGTCTGTCACCATCACAGACACAGTCCAGTGGCTTTTCGTGGCCAGCTGCCAATAGGGGTTTGAGAACTGGCTGTCCTGCCCTGTTGCGCCCCTTCATTAGTGTGCCCACATGTCGTGCTCTATTCTGGTTTTGTTACTTTTCTCTACTTGTCTCTCTTAATTCCGTTTTCCTGCTCATTCAGGCATGATTGGCATGGCGGCAATACAAACACTGCATTATGCAAGCTCATTGTCGAAGATAAGAGAATAAAAAACAAGATCACTGCGATGTCAGAATCGCTGCAGCGGTCAAGTTCAGTCAAATGTGAAACCCATTTCTCTCTTCCCGTTATTGAAATGCATGATTTAAGTATATAATCTCCCTCTGTCTGACTTTTACTGGTCTATTTTAAGAGCTCAGGGAATCACGTCTGACCCTAAAGTCATCCAGACAATGTTCCCTGTACAGACGATGTCTGCTCAGCCACACCTGTTTATGTGTATGATCTATGGACCGCCATAATGTTCCTAATGATTACACCAACAGCACACCACAGGTACAAACAACTGCTGTAAGGTGGTGAGGTCACTGATCCTGGCAAGGGCGTAGGATCTGTTCAAACAATGAAAGGGGGGCAGATATGAAACCGAGGGCTAGGGGCTCCTCCTAAAAAAATGAAGCATCACACACTTAATTTCCTGCATTCTGCTGAATTTATGGTGCAAATGTCTTCATGTTTGCAGTGGGGGACAAAAGCACATGTAAATATTTAGGGGTGTGTGTCCCCTGCGTCGCCCCTAAAATCTACATCTATGGATCCCAGTAGCATCTAATTATTTGGCATGATAAGACATGACACTGACCTGCAGATACTGGGATGCTTCAAAGAATGTGGACACTGGAAATATTTTAAATAAAACACTGAAAGACATTTCCTTCATCATTCCTTGACATATTTGCAGGACAAACCATCCAAGCTGTATCAGTGTGCACCGATTGGAGATAAAGAAAAAGCTCCAGTTCATTTGTCCCATCCAAATGTGGCCTTCATCTTTATGATTCCTGAGACTGCCAGTTCATTTTTCCCTCTTCAACAACAACAACAACAACAACAACAACAACAACAACACTGTACAACAGCTCAGCATTGCCTCTCTGTCCACAGCCTCAGTCTTGCATGCTACCCTCTTTTGCACTGGTTCCCAATCTGTCCAGACCCCACTAGGGGTCGCCAAAGCTTCGCAGAGGGTTGTGAGGCCTTCAGAAAAAAATAAACAGTAGGACTACATCTCAGCATTTCAAAGTTTAGCATATTATTTTATGATATTAGTTTAAAAAAACTCACAGAATAAGAGTGCAATGAAAACCTGAGTACAAGCTATGTTCACAGAGCCTTCACTCTCTGCGAAACTCTTGTTATGCATTAGAAAAGTACACAGTTAAAACAACCAAAGAGCTAATAGAACAACAGTCAAGCATCAGGATTTGTCAAAAAAGAAGCCTGTTAAGTATGTATGAGTGTTTAAAATGGAAAAAGTACATAATACAGACAGAGAATCTCATAAAATGTCCTCCAGATCATTTGTTTTATACCAACTTCCTGCAGTTGTTGAGTTCAATATTTGGGTTGATTGTACAGATTATCAGTTGTCATGCAGCTTGTTCTTGTTTGTTATTGTTAAGCATTAAATATAATATGAAACAGCCATTAAATATATGTCACTTGGTCAGGGGTTGTCGGTTTACTCGGTAATAGAAAAGGGGTCATTTTAGGGAAAGGTTGGGAAAGCTCTGCTCTGTTATACTCTGACATTATCTTCCTCTGTTAATAGGTTAAGATTAACAACTAGTTCAAATAGACTGAGATGCTCACACCATTGCAGCATGCCGTTGTGGCTGGGTGACTGGTTCAGGTCACAGTTAAAGGTCTACCTGAGACTTTTCACAGCAGTTGAGTCGTCTTACTTTAGGTGAGAATCTACCTTTAAAGTCAGGATGGAAAGCAGTTCAAAGACACAATCTGCTGCTGAGTTAAGGTGGACATTCTTATACAACTTGACAAGGGTATTAAGTTACCATTGCTGTTTTGCTTTTAATTTTATTTCTGGACGACGCAAAAAATGGTGCCTGTACCTGGCTTCGTGTGCGGTCCATTAGAAAAACAAGCACTTGTTGTGGAGGGCTTTGTCAAGTGTTTACTCTGCAAATAGTGGGGCATCACGTGAGCATGAGCAGGACTGCGAGCATTCAGGCGGGTTGCCAGGTAGATCTGGATTCCCTGAAGTATGAGGCAGCACTGCGATAGAGAGACTTTAAAGATAAATTGCCTTTACTGACACTCATGCTGCTTTAAAAGAGACAAATAAGGTCTCTGTGGAAATAAATAACACAGGGATTACGAAAGAGAGGTTGTGAGGCCCAGCGGGCAAAAAATTCTCACTTGTCAGTCACTATAAATGATTATTATTATACTAAGTAGCACAGCGATTTTCATCAGCATATTGCTATTTTCTCACCTGTCCCTCAAAGCACTGCTTATTTCTGGTTGAATGGTCAATCCATTTATACTTTGTGCTTAGTTGAATGGCACCCTTTGTCATGTCCAGCCTCAAATCAGCGTCACGAATCAGTTTTATAGCAGGTGATGTGATTAGAGTTCAACTCCAGCAAAGACAAACTGCATGTAGTTCTGCACTGTCAAACACCAAAGAGAGATTTCTTATGTTCCAGACAAAAGCCTCTGGGAATGTTAGGCAAAAATACAAAAGGCACACGTGTTAGTTATTATTAAATATCTATGGTTAGTACCAGCTCCGACTAGCAGCATTTTTGTTTTCCATAGTCTGCAGACAGGAAGTGGATGCTCCTATTGAAATCATCGAGTCAACAAGCTCATTATTGTCCCTTATCGCAGGTGGATTTTACGAACAAAAAGTCTCCTCATCAGTATAGTATCCCCTCAGGTTCCAGCAGTAAATACTTCTTAATTCGAGATGGCAGAGGCAGCTGTGCTACACCTCTGTGGCAGGACGCACCCAGGCTGAGTCTGATGACACATCTGGTCAGGTGAAGCAGGCTGCGAGGAGTGTTGGTGCAAACAGCAAACATAGAGTCATAGAAGTCTTTATGTCGCTGAGGAAGCAAAGACAAACAGATTGTGTAGTGTTATGTCTTTGGCAGATTGTAAATCTTTTAAGTGACTCCTACCTAGGTGACTTGTTTTCTCTTTTTACAGCTTCTCGTGCTCCTTGTTTTTTTTATTTTAAACAAAGAGAGTAGTGATATTCTTACTGCTTGCGTGGTTCTACACTGAGCACACACGCCATGCAATCCATGTACAGTAGCTCTTTGTAGTACCTGGTAGCAGTCATCAGGAATAGCAGCTCTCCACTTCTTTGTGGGCTTTAGATGTTCATAAGAGTTGACCAGGATTTCCACGGCTCTGGGGTAGTCAAAGCAGGTCTGCAACACCTGCACAAAGCAACACACAACATGACACACAGCACAAGAACCTTTGCAACATGTAATCAGCCAGATACTGTAGATAATTCAGAATATGATCTAATAACGTCAGTCTGTATCTCTCACCTTGTGGAACTGGGGTGGGTAGATCCGTGCTGCATTGTAGTTGAGCAGCAGCTGATAGCAGAGCTCAGGTATGGCCATGGGCCTGACACCGGTCACTTTGAGGAGATACTGAATGGGGGAGCAGCCGTTGATGTCCATGGATCGCGCGTCTGCTCCGGCCTCCAGCAGCATCTGCATCAGGACGTGATCGCAGTTCCAGGCTGCCTTGTGAAGAGCTGTTTTGTTGTCCTCTTCTCGGAGGTTGGGATCTAAAACAGAGCCGTCATTGTACACAATATCAACAATACGAGCATGTTAGTCCAACAAAAACCTCACCTGCATGGTGGTCCAGCAAGAGACGACAGACTAGATGGTGATCTTGGCTGTAGGTTTGTTCTTTACCATCAAAAGCCCAGAAGCACGCAGTCATCAGGGGAGTCTCCTGGAGAGAGTTGACTGCATCTACAGACGCTCCGTGGGCCAAGTAGAGAGCTGTCAGCTCTGGGACGCCGAATCTGGCTGCTGTGTGTAAAGGTGTCACCTCCTCGTTGTTGTGGCTGGGCTCGTTGACATTTGCACCTCAATGGGGGAAAAAACAATGGTTATTTAGTAGATTTGCTTCCTGCAAAGTCTGCTAAAACTGTTAATGCAAGTTAAATTAGGGCTTAAAACATTATTGGCTACTGTGGCTGTCCAATAAACAAAATTCTTTTCAATGTGTAACTTTGTTTGCTGGTTTTTGCCTTTTGTTTTCATTGTATTTTAATGCATTTTCCTCTAGTTTTTAACTATTAATTTGCTTGTTCTTGCTTTGTTTTTAATGTCTTTTAAATGCATTTTTAATGTTTTCTTACTGTCTTATGTTTAATGTATTTCTATGCCCCTGTAAAGCACTTTGAATTCCCTTGTGTCTCCACAGTGTTACATAAATAACCTTCCCTTGCCTTGTCTTTGAATGTATTTGCACTGTCATCCTCCTACTAATATATCCATCAACCCCGTGCATCCTTCCCTCCTGACCTTTGAAGATTAGCTGCTTGGCACAGGCAGCAGACTCCCTGGTGATGCAGTAGTGCAGCGCCGTGTGTCCGCTCAGCGACAAGCCATTGACTTTTGCCCTGTGAGCCAAAAGCAAGGCGACACACTCGCTGTTGGAGACCTCGCAGGCCACGTGCAGCGGCGTCTTGCCGTTGGGCATCCGGTTGATGGCGGCACCTTCCTGAATGAGCACCAGAGCTGTTTCCACGGCATTGTACATGACACATACATGAATACCCATCGCCCAGGACTTCTCCAGTTTGTAGCCTGGGAGCCAGTAACCTGTGGCAAGTAAGATAGAAATATGTGTTTGTTTGAGGCCCTGTAGAGCTACTTCATCAATCAGGACTCCAGTGAGTGATGGGGTCCGACAAGAGCACACGTTATGGGGGTTGAGCATAGAACTTTTAGTGTTCGGTTATTTTATGTGACAGATTTCTGTTTGTGTGTAAATATATAATCTGTCATGGATACTTGTCCAATTCAGAGTCACAGTAAGTCATCTTTCTGGGCCTTAACACTGGATATAGCCTGGCACGGCAAACATTACATTCAGTACTTCTCCATTCATCGTATTGCTGCTGGTGACATGTGGATCTCATCCTACTTCCTCCATACCTTGTTTATATGAGGCAAGCACCATGCTGGGGTCGTCCACCTCCAGCACAGTGTCAATATCTAACTTCCTGGTGTGCAAAATCCGCAAGACCTCCTCTGCATTGTTGGCCTGCAGGGCCTCCAGGAACTGTCGCTTCAGCTGTTTCTCAGCCAGTTGTCTGGGGCTCAGCTCCTCCATGAGCTCCCTAAAAGTAGGGCCTCGCTCCTCGTATGGCACTGCCAAACCAGCCGCCTCGGACGCCAATGTTCTCCACACAGCGTGGAGGAGATTAGAAAGAAACGCGCAAATGGCAATAATGAAGGTGTCAATCATACCCGCGCTGGAAGGCCTCCAGAAACCCCTGCCATCAGATAACGGAGGAGTACGAGGAAGGAAGACGGAAATGAAGAGGGGCAACAAGTGACAGGAGGGAGTCGTCAGAGAGAAAAAAATAGCCCTGGAGTGAAATTAGGCTGAGTATAAATAGAAAGGAGAGAGGGAGGGGCTGGAGAGCTACAGCTGACTGTGGTTGACTCCAGGTCAGCCAGTCTGCTGAGGTGTCCACTGAGAGAAAGGCATCAGGCGGTGGAGGGTCACATGGTGAAGATAACAGGCCATGAGGATGGCAAAGTTTTCTGATTGTTCTCTTATATTCTATCTTAACATGGCAATCAGGTTTGCTACAATCATAAAGTCAAAACATGTATTTTGCACCCAGCTCTGCTGTATGTGACCCAGATTTCTGTCTCTAGTTAAAGGGACAGTTCACCCTTAAATCAAAATGCATATTTTTCCTCTTACTTGTAGTGCAGTTTATCAGTATAGATTGTTTTGGTGCGAGTTGCCGAACTGTATGCTTGTGTTCTTGATGGTACATGGTTTAAACATTAACGGGGTTCTCCTCGGCTGTGATGAAACATAAGCTAGCTCAGTGGTGCTGGGTGAGCTAGCAGTAGATGCACTCCTCCTTCTGCACAGTGATATGCACAGGAAATTAGTTCTCACATGACACTGCTTACAACAAGGTTTGTAGATTATTTTGAGTAACTAGGTCATGATTTCTGGAGAGAGACATTGCTGTTGAGTTTTTCAAATGTATTTTTTTTTTCCACTTTGAGCACCACAAGCTGAGTGCGGTCTAGTTCCATTATATTTGAGAGAAGGCAGACATCTCTACGGCCGATATCTCCAACACTCGGCAGTTCCCAACAAAACAATCTAGGCTGATAAACAGCGCTACAGGTGAGAGAAAAAATGTGTAATTTTGATTTTGACCATTCAAACTATGAAGAGAAAGTCAGACAAATGGTGAGAAAAGAAGAAACAAAAGCAGACTAAAGACAGTGACCGCACATTTTATTCAGTGTGACAGGTAGCTGCCCTTTCAAACTTTTCAGAATGCGAAAAAGAGAGCAAGGTTAAGACAAAAAAAAAGAGGGGAAGGGGAGGAGGAGAATAAGCACAGCTTTTTAAAAGAGTGAAAGCATGGCTAGCAGATTGTGGTGATTATCTTTTGCTCTCTATGAACATTAAAGACAAACCCTTCCAGACATGACTCAAACCTCCCGCCAGGAGCACCAGGGATCTCATCCATATGTTGGTTTCATCATGCCTAGGCAAGCTCAGTCAAGCACATAGAAAAGATCACATTTTGGCCCTTAGTTGTGACCTTCTTAGCCTCCTCAGACAAACTGTGCACACACACTGACACGATAGAAAACAAGGCTTCTTTAGGATTCTTACAGCGTATTGCTCTCAGTGTTTTACTATACATACAAAAGAGTGCAGTCGGGCAGACTGACTTGACAGAGGTGGGGGTGAGGGGTATTCACAGAAAGGTTCAAGTGTTACAAAATATTCCATAAGAATACATCATGAGCAGTTTATTGAAGTTGCACTGGAGCAGCACTATGGTTGTATTAGAGGAAAAACCACAAGCACGATGGGGGAGTATTACTGCGTTTTGCATTTCCAAACTTTAAGTCCTTCATTCGATAACAACCATTTAAATCTAAAATCACTTTTAATGAACAGGTTTAATTATATTTTGGCAATAGGAGGTAATCATACAATTCTGGATAAATCATTGTTAGGTGTTAATAATACTCTTATTTTGTATAAGTTATCATAAACAGTAGTCAGTTGCTTCATTAAATACAGAAATAAATAAATAATAACATTAACAGATCAGTGATACCTGTATTACTGTGGCATTGCACGGAGGTATCTGTTACCCCTACTATTATTCATATCCTTAACCTGTTAACAGTTCACCAGACAGTGCCCTTGAAACAAAAGGGAATCATAACCAAAGCTGCCGTCGTGTTTTTTTGATCACGGTGACACTGGTGTCTCTATATTTGCTGTAAACCTACGGAATGATTCTCGGGAATGCTAAAGAAGTAACACAGGGAACATGTCTCTCGGTGAGCGTCATAATCCTAAAACAAGATTGCATTAAGCGTATACATCAAAATAATTTCAAAGGTATATTTTTTTTATCTAACAAGTAAATCAAATGTTAACTGAACCAGTTTCATAGGAAAATTAGAACTATATTGCATCTATGAGGTGCAATTTCCAGTGTAACATCAGGTGCGATCATTTTTAAGACAATTTCTGGACTCACTGCATCCGTCCTCGATCACAGAGATGACTCGTCTATATGGCAGCATTCCTAAATATTATTCAGAAAATCCAAAAGTAATTTGCATGGTGAACTTTGACCTGTAATTATTATTTTTTTTTATGAAAGAAAAAATAAAAGAACAATTACAAATGTTTAGTCTACTGTATGTGTTTCGACACTCACACAGAAGCGGGTAGAGGTCAGAAAAATTCTACTCTTCTAGAATTTCTAAAGGCAGCGGCGGGGTTTTACTTTGTTATTGAGAGAGAATATAAAAAGAGGTCAAAAGCAGGTTACAAGCGGTGTCAAAGCAACATTATGCATATAAGCAGGAAGTTTCGTTTTGACTTTTTTTTGTTTGTTTTTGTGGTACAGGTTTGGTAAATTACAAATTTCGTGATTACATTGTACCTGAAGTCTCCATTAGAACCAGTCCAATGAGTTACAGTATGTCCTTGTCGTCATTCATACTTTGTGAACTGCTTTAGCATGGTACGTGTATACTGTAAGGAGCATTGGACGAGCTAGTGCCGAGGTTCAATTTACAGTGTTTGCACTTCCAGTGTTCTTGCAAGTACTGAGAGAGTCTGTGTCCTCCAGTGAAACTTGATTCCTGCTTCAGCTCCTATTGGAAAGTTCCAGTGTCGCCTCCTTCAGTAGTGAAAGTAAGCAGCATGGGGACACCCAGTGGTGGGAGATGAGTACTGCCTCACACACTCCACCACACAGGCCTGACCTGTCTGTGCTTCGTCAAAGCAATAGAGCGATTCCACTGATCTATGTATCTGAACAGGATGTACATAAGTCTATCAAAATGGCACGTCAGACGTATTTGTATTTATCACTGTACATGTACATGGTCGTCATGTCTACAGGTGCTGTGATGGGTGCTCTGAGGATGATATGGGATGAGGATGAGATGAACTTTTCACAGACTTACTCTGGATTTGAATAAATAAACCTAATTTACAGCAGTAAACAGTAAAATAAATAAAACTGAGTAAAATCTTAAATGGCTAAAAACACAGGATGAGGTGTAAAATGAGGCAAATGAGCGGGGGCGGGTTCCTATCATCCAACTGCTCGTTTTGGTTTGATTTGCTCGGTGAAAAAGTCACTCAACGATCTCCGACAGTTGGGCGTGTAGCTCCACCACTGAGAACTATTGAACTACTGAGCAGGCGTCCCTCAGGGTTCTTTTGTGGGGCCTGCTGACGTTCTGTTCCTCGAGATGCTACTTGGTGTGGTGCTACAGTAAAGCGGGAGGTGATCTAACGGTTCGCTTCACTCTGCTGCGCTTTCTTTGCGCGCCTCTTTCTGCTGCTGCTCCAGCTCTCTCTTCCGTAGCTTCTCGCGCTGTTTCTCCACTTTCTCTCGGTTCCTCTTGGCCTTCTCCATCAGGACTTTAAGATCTTTGATCTTTTTCTTGATCAGGGCACGGTCCTGGGAGGAAGTGACTCCAAGGGCCTGAAACAAACAGACAGGCATAAGCATCTGTCTTACTTTAGTCTACCTACATACCCAATTATATTTATATCAACTGTCCAAAACCAATAATAATCAGTGTTATTTATGATGATGGAAGCATTTTATAACTTTGCTAAATTAGATTTAATAGAAAAATTCTTAACAAAATATATGAATGCACTGAGAGCTTCAGAGAGCTAGCATCAATATAACCTTAGAAACTCACAACTAAAACTAAACTCCCACAGTGCAGTGAGCAGCATCTCCTCTCCTTCTGCCTGCTACACACCTATTGACCGGTGCAGGGGAGAGACTCTGCACTGTTGGCAGGGCAGCCGAGGACCATGATTACTCTGAGCAGCATGTACGGGAATAAATTATAATATCATATATTTCTGGCCTTTTCCCTGATGGTCTGAATAAGTTGCTAAATTTGTCACTGGTCATTTTTTAGAGATAAAGCTACTAAGAGGGTCTGAAAAGTCACTACATCTAGAAAGACAGTCGCCAAGTTGGATAAAAACTGACACCAATATTGATATTTGACGGTTTTAAAACATCGTTGACTATATACCTGCCAATATTTGTCTTTTTTTTTTTATTTAAAATTTTATTTCGAACAAAATTGGAGCACAAATCTTACATCACATTGTAGTTACAGAGTGTTTTTTCCCTTTTCTTTGAAGGTAAAGTAACAAAATATTCAAATACAGATAAAACATTTGTGATATGACTCTGCCTTCAAATACACACCTAGTGGTATGATAAATAAACATATTTCAACCCATGAGCTAACTTAGTGGTAAAAAAATAGAATAAGACAAATAATTGAAATAAATTAAAAAATAAATAAACGAAAATAAAAGTAAATAAAAATAAATTAAAGGATGCCTTACATTTATTTCTGTAACATTTTACAGTTGAAGAAAAACCATTGCCGTTGCCCTAAGACAAACTATGTAATGGTAGCACTGTTTTTAAATCACCCAAAACACATGACTGGCATTGCTATGTTGCAATGTATTGTACTCATTGGCTGACATAAATACTGACATACGTGTAGGATACAGTATATATGTAGGTGAGTACAATATATGTATAAAAAACATTTCACTTACCTTGAGCTCAGCACTCTCCAGCTGCAGCAGCTGTTCTCCATCTATGTTTTTGGCAGTGAATTCTGGGATGTGTTGTTCTAAGTTGAGGCCCATAAGCCAGCGGGCCACTTGCTGGGAGGTCCACTCTGTGATGCAGCGGTTCTGCCACTGGCACTGCTTTGGAAACTGTCCCTCGTCCAGGATCTGAACATGAACAACAGGAAGAGAGACAGACGGAGACAAAGGGAAAGAAGCAGGTAAGATGCAAAACTTTCTTCCTCTCACACACAGCATTTAACCATGCACTAAAAGAGTATCCTCTACAGAGCGTTTAATGAGTTCTGACTCAGTGACCATACAGTTTACAGTTGCAACACATACTACTGTGTGAGAAAATCAGTCTTCACCATGAAAGATGTGTGGGAATGAAACACAGACAAATACTCAACAGACACATAAAGACATTCATGCAGTAAAACACAGGTCTCACCTCATCGTCTATCATATCCAGACTCTGAATGTGGCAGCATTGAAAACAACAGAAGATGACTGGGGTTGTTAACAGGGAAAAACAATAGAGCTTACACTACAGCAGCCAAGATCAGCATTTGAATACAAAGAGCCAAAACTGGTGCATTGATTTTAGCTTGTTGTTTTCTGCCAGATGATCAGGAGAGAGGCTTCTTCCTGTAGGGTGTTTGTCTGTCTTTATATCCAGTAAGGTAATAAACGGGGGCACTGACAAAAAAAAGCTAATTATATTTTTGTGTTTCAGTTGTTTGGGTTTAAATGTAGATTTTAAAACAGATGAACTGTTGAACGCCCACATTTTTACAAAGCTGGGGTCTGTTAGATTTGTTTGAAATTGCAGATGTCATGTAAATGTGTTTAGAGCAGTGGTTCCCGACTAATTCCTGAAGACACTCCTTTCTAAACTCATGACCCCTGACTAAGTGAAACATTTTGTGGATATTTCATATTATATATTTCATATTATACAGTGAACGTAGTAACTCCAGGAAGTTAGTGTAAAACAAGAGATTTAGATTATTTCAAGCAGATTATTTCCTGTAAATATGAGATCAGAGATGAGCGTTTTTAGGATCTTTTTATACAATGCTCTGTCTGTATTATTATTTTTTTTTTAATTTTTTTTTAACAATAATACATATTTAATAGGATTTTATTTTTTTGACAAATTCAGTGTTTCCCTCTCCCTAACCCTTGACCATTGTTCTATTAGTTGTTTGTTTCACTGTGTACTTTTCGAATGCAAAATGTGGTTGTTTAGCAGAGAGTGATATGGGTATAGCTCATGTTCAGGTTGTCATCGTGCCCTTATTCTGTGAGATTTCTTAAAAGGTTGTATTTTGAATAATGATCTAAACCAGCGGTTCCCAACTGGTAGATCGTGATCCAAAAGTAGGGTCTCGGGTCCATTTTGAATGGACTGCAAGTGACTCACAAACATGTCCTTCGTAAAAAAAAAAAAAACAAAAAAAAAAACACTTTACTTTTAAGAGCAGTGAATTTACGTCACAGAGCTTTTATTTTGAAGTGCCTTTTCCTGCTGTAGAGTGAGTGAGTAATGGACAGCTACTTAACAGAGACTGCAAACTAGCTCCACAGCATGGCCAAACACAAGTATGACGCTGAGTGTATTAAACTGTGTGGACCTTGACCTAATGGACCAGTTGGGAAACCACTGATAAAACATCAAACAGTTTCATTCAGTTTTCTTCACAGAAATGAATAAAATGCTGAGACCTTCTGTATAGATATATTTTAAAAAGTTCTCTTACACCCCTCACAATCAAAAAGGCCTCAAGATCCCCGATGAGGCTTTGGTCACCCCCAGTTAGAGTGATTTGTATACTCTTCTTACATGTTAACTTTGTAAGCTTGTATTTAAAGGAGTGTACCTCTGATGTGTGAAATCAAATCTCATGTATAGTATTTGTTTGACAATACATTTCATCTTCAGAAAATATGTTGTTGTATGTGTACCTCATCTGAGGAGAGCACGAGAGTGTGTGAGCGTCCCGACATCTTGGCTTCACTCAGCAGGCCGCTGATCTCCACCGAGCTGCTGCTGCTGGCACTCAGATCATCGTTCAGAGTGGGTCCCTGAGAAATCAACAACACACTTATAAGACTGGTGATGAGAGCCAACTGGCTCCGAGGCTGTATTTAGTTGATTAGATGGAGAGCTTCTCTACTTCTATTTCTTAAAACAGAAAGACAGGATGAGGAGTGAATGAATCAGAGAGAATGAAGACTTTCCCTCTGAGCACACACACTGATGTGATTGATGTGCTTCCTCCCAATATTTGACAGTCAATAAAAAGTACATTAGACTAATATATTTAAGCTGTTAGACTGAGTCGTCAGGGTGGTGCACATACCTCACTTTTAAGATGTGCCATTATTGCACAAACTGTGAATGTGATTAGTGGTGGGAAATGATGTAGCTGGATGCTATCCAATTTAAAAAATCTCTCTCTCTGTCCTTGTGAGTGTGCCAGAGTGCGGACATTTATGGAACGACAGAATTAAGATCTAAGATCTATGCTCAAACATGCAGAGACAAGCTGCTGCAGAGAAATATGGACTATCAGGAGGAGAAAAACTAATACTGATATCTGGAGCAATAGTTTATTTTTGCAGAGCATCTGTAAGGCCTCATTTTCTCCACCAACATATTTTCATTGGTCCTCTGAGTAAAAAACAGATTCAATGGTGTCAAAGACAAAGTGTTACATTATATTTACATAAGTATGGAGCTTCATCTTACATTAAGCTGTATACTGTAGCTGAAGGACCTCAGTGCTGTTTGAGGTAAAAGCGAAACTAATCTTACACATTCAGACTCTCAGCTCTCTGGGCTGCGTCCTCGCTTAAAAGCTCCACATGACTATTAATGCGAATACATTCTGCATTGATTTCTCTTCTGATGTGCACTCGTCTCAAGCTGAGAGCGTGTCCTCGGAGAGAGAAAAAGGACTAGATTGGTGCAGGATCAAAAATAATCTCCCTTTTAATCCTACGGTGAGCACATCTGATTTTACACAGGATTAGAAACAGTTTTATACAAGTTCCTACACTGCAACCAATGCCCATGTTAACAGCTTTAATTGTAACTGTGTCAGTGTGATGTTTAGCTGATTGAAGACGCATTATGAAACAAACTGATTTGCTCAGGTAAACTTGTGAACAGATTTTCCAGCCAAATTGAAATTTAATACATAAAAACAGATCATTTGATGCTAAAATGGACATTTTTTACAGTGTCACTGAAGTCATAGTTAAGGTTATAAGATATGTTCAGGATTATGAGGAAAAACTTGTTGATTTTCTTTAAATTAATAATGCAATTAAACATTCCTGTGATTGGAGTAAAACAATTCCCATCATTATAAAACCATGTTTACCTCTTAACTCATTTCCATTTCTGTGGATTAAATAATTGAATAAAACACAAACGAATACAATACCAAATAATATGAATAGGAGAAGAAGTGGGGCCATGTGAGGGAGGTCTGTTTAGTAAAAAATAACACACAACACATCACAGCTAAATGCCATACCATAAGAAAACACGTCAACAAACTACATCTGCCGACTGACTGGACTTATAATAACATCACAGAGGGCACAGCAGTGTCCTTTAATGTCCTCACTGTACAATATCTGTGTAGTGAATCATAATTTGCCCAGTTTACAGTAGCCAAACCTCGTGTACCTTGGCCTTGAGTTTCTCTGGACTGTCCTCTGCTGACGGCTCTGTGGAGCTGAGAGAGAAATGGAGGGAGGGGGAAATTCAGTAGAGGTCAGTGGTGACGATTACTGTACAACACCTTCACAAACAGTTTCTGGACCTGGACGCACTGAGGAGAGCTACAACTAAAAACATGCAGATGTTCTGCTGGGCACTGTCTCACCATGTGTCACTCTACAGAAGCATTATTTACCTGTTTCCAGGTGAGGCTCTGGGATCTTTGTCCGTCACTTTAGTTTTCCTGAGGGAGGACCTGAGCGGAACAAATGTAGAGTGAGAAAACAAAGTCTGACTGAACAGATTCAGGTTGTAACAGAATTATTGAGTCTTTTTTGTGCTTTGCTTTGTCTGACTACGGAATTATAATAAACTGAACTGCAGTCTAAACTGATATTAGTGATCACATCTGTTGGGTGTAAATTGCGCACTATTAGCGGATAATTAGTTGGGATGCACAATATGTTGGCATGCCTATCCCAGCTGACACTGGGTGAGAGGCAGGGTTCACCCTGGACAGGTCGCCAGACTATCACAGGGCTGACATGTAGAGACAGACAACCATTCACACTCACATTCACACCTACGGACAATTTAGAGTCACCAATTAACCTGCATGTCTTTGGACTGTGGGAGGAAGCTGGAGTACCCGGAGAAAACCCACGCTGACACAGGGAGAACATGCAGACTCTGCACAGAAGAGCTCCCCCACCCTGGAACCCTCTTGCTCTGAGGCGACAATGCTAACCACTGCACCACCGTGCCGCCCGATGCACTAAATACCACTCTCACCATATCAGTCTTTTAAAATATATGATCACATTCCCATTCCTGATTTATTTTTACATCAAATATGAAGAGAAATAAAATGCTGAAGTTGTTTATAAATGCTTTTTAGGAAAACAATTTAATTGGGTCCCAGATAATCACATAAAATGACAAATTATTCACTTATTTCCTTCAGCACACATTAGTCAGTGGGTGTACAACTCATTAGCATTCCACTATCTGTGGTCTTACCCTGGATCCAGAGCCTGTCTGTGTTCCTCCACACTGTGAGAAGGGCTCGACTTCGCAGGAGACTGAGAACAACCTGTGATCACAAACACCCCACACTGATCACTCCCACTTAAAGTGAGTAGATATAGTTACAGATGCACTGGTGACCATTTGATCCTTCACTGTTGGATGTAGTGAAGGTGCATGAGTACTAACCAGTGGTGGAAGGCGGCTGCAGTGTTCGTCTGGGGGAGCTTTCGGCGCTGCCAGGGGCCCTGAGGACTGCGGCTCCTCCATCACAAGAGGCCACGCTACGAATCGAACCAGATCGACTGTGGGCTGGACTGCCGTGTCCCTCTGAGACCTGAAGACACACGTAAAGGGACAAAAAGAGAAAGAGAGAGAGAGATGAAGTAAATGGAGGAGAAGGGAGAGGGAAATGTGAGGAAGGGTATAAGCGGGAGTGTGGAGAGAAAGACTTGAAAGCAAAGGCTCAAAGCGGTCACGGAAAAAAGGAAGCACAAAGTGCAATCAAAGGAAAAGTGATCTGAACAGCCAGTGCTGCAGACTAATCTGAAAGAAGTCACTTGACATACTTTCGTTTCTAATTCCTCGCCCTCTTTTTCCCCTGGAAGCCCCGCACTGTCTGGTTACTGTGTCCCTGCCAATTCTGATCCAGTTCTCAAAGTTGTTTATCCAATCTGAACTCATTCCTGCTCCGGCTGAGTTAAGTGACAGCATTAGTCAGACGAGAGCCTTTCATCCAGAAAAAGACTGTGGCCGTTATTATCACACTGGGAGAGACAATAAGTTGTGACAGCGCCACAGACTCAATTAGTGCGGCGGAGCAACACGTAGCAATTAATCCATTAAAGGAATAAAGTGGAATGGACAGGGGTTAAAGACACACAAAGGGGCTGATGAACACACATACACACACATACACACACACACACTAATTAAAACACCCTGTGGTGTAAGAATAGTCTATTGAGAATAATGTAATTAAAACACACATCTGGTTGATACTTCAACAGATGTTTTTACACGAGAAATCTGTCGCTCCCTGAAAAAAAGGAAAACAGTGCAGGTGTGTGTGTTTGGATACAAACCTCTCCCTCTGTGGAGCTGAGGCTGTCTCGGGCGACTCCTCTGTAGCTCTTCTTTTTGCTGGGTGAATTGGGAGAGCCCTCCTTCAGGTCTGGAGTCACACACACACCCCACATGCACACACACAAAGAAATGAGAGTGAAAAAAGCTGCAATTTAGCTTTACAAAGTTAAAAGAATATACTGTCTAATCCACTGGTTTATCAAAAGTATTTGTCCATCAATGCTGTGCATGTTTCCTCTTGTTTTAGTCTTAATAAGAGGCACTTCATTTGGCGTGGCCCCAGTGCTGACACCCCTATTTAATAAGTCTATTAAGAAAACATCAACACAGTTAAAATATCAAGTCTTCCCTCAGAAGTAACACCATCAATTAGGCAGGCAATTATCATTTTCCTGCTTGTTCCCAGAGTGCACAGGGAGATGCTGTCAGAGGAGACAAAAAACCAAAATCGTTTAAATTTAACTGATCATTTCAGCAGATTCTGTCGTCTCCTCCCACGTATTCTGTCTTTCAGTCATATCCTGTTCCAGCCGTCTCCCTCAATCCCCCCCTTTTTAATATTGCATAATGGGCTGCCTCAGTCGGATCAGTGCAGATCCATTCACTCTGTTATCCCGTCTGCGCTGTACAGTATCAGATATGGCACTTGTGTGTGCACACTGCTCTGACAGATGCAGTCACTGACATAAAGCCAGCGGAGCTTAAAAAGACTTGAGGACAACAAAACGAGACAGATGTGCTCAAAAGGGATTACGTGTTTGTTTCTGTTTGTGGAGGCCCTAAGTGAAAATACAGTCAGAGGTGAAAGTGTGTGTGAAGGTTGAGATAAGAAGAGGAGAGGAGGATGTGAGCGTAAGAAATCCATGTCTCACTGTGTGTGTGTGTGTGTGTGTGTCTACTGGCTTAGCCATGAGAGAGTCTAAACTTCTGAATGCCCTTCACAGGGCAAGTCAATAAACTACAGAGGCTAAAAAAAGGTAACAGCAACATTGTTGGGTTGCATCATGGGTCATTTTTAGGACAAAATAAAAACCTAGGTACTTACTTGAAACTTTATTTAAACAGCAAGAGCAGCAGGGAAACTTAGAAAGTTTATTTAAAGGTATACCATGCAAGATTGTCAGTTACTGTTTGTAAAGAGAAAGTAAAAGCCAACCCCAGAATTATTCTCGCTTGGTGTTTTGCCTTGCTCTACCACTTTCTGTCTGCGCTGTGTCTCTTGGACGCCTGCTGTTTACAGTCTGGCACCTGGTCGCTACCTTTTTATAAAGTCCTGACTTCACCTGAGCGCTGTGGGGATACACATCCATAAATGTCCTGAACACAGACAGCAAGAAGAAAATAGGAAAATAAAAGCAGAGGGCAGAGTCTCTGCAGATAAATACACCTTTCAGACCTTGTATCAGACATAAATATGAGGCGATGCAGGTGTCACAGCTTACACTCCTATTTGAGGTGTTATAGCTTTCATTAAATGAACAGTTCACATTTTGGAAAACACACTTATTTGCTTCCTTGCTGAGAATTGTATGGAATAATCGATAATATCCCCGCTTAGCTTAGCTTAGCTTAGCACAAAGACTGGAAACAGAGGGAAACTGCTAGCCTGGTGCCAGAAAACTCTAAAGCTCAATAAAAACCATGCTACATTTTGTTTGTTTAATTGGTACAAAAACCACAGTGTAAAAATAACAAGTTGTAGTTGCCAGGAAACCAGCGGAAAATACAAGTCACCGCGCCTGGATAGAAGGGAGTAGAAGGAAAGAACAACCACATGCACACTACTTGCATTGTCTCCTTTGTGATGCAGGTAATCAACTCCCCCAAAGTTCCAATTCCAAAGACATGTGTCACTATATGATTATTCATATGTTAATTCCTGTACAAACTTTTCACCTCTGCACTGATCTATTCAGAAAGTGTTTCAAAAAGACCTTTTTCAAATTATTTTTCTTTGGAACAGCACTATCTGACTGGTTACACGTCACCAGTAATATCCCATCGACACTGAAGGCTGCTGTGCCTCTGATGAGCAAGGATGAAAACAGGCTGAAGCTGCTCCCATCAGTGAGCGGTGCTGTGTGTCGAATATAAGGCAGCAGATATTACTGAAGTTGTAATAAGCATCATAATTCAATACACAGCAGAAACACCTGGTGTTTCTGCAGGTAATGTTCTGCCATTAGTAAAAGTAATTACTGGATGCAACTTCAGTTGTGTGAGTGCGAGAACTGCAAGGAGAGACAGAGGGAGTGAGACAGCACCTGGACGTGGTGAGAGAGATATGACCTCTGGACAAAGCAAGGCTAACTGTTTCACTCTGTTTCCAGTCTTTATGCTATGCTAAGCTAATTTGCTGCTGGCTTGACCTTCATATTTAATGACAGTGGTATCAATGTTCTCATCTAACTCTCTGCAAGAAAGTGAGTATTTCCCAACATGTGGAACAATTCCTTCAAATCAGTATCATAATAATGATCCTGGCAGAGAGCAGCCCCCTCACAAACACACCTCTGGCCTGTGCCACAATCCTTTTAGGGCTGTGCTGCTGAGCGCTGAGCCTCTCGGCACTGTTGCTGTTGTTGTTGTTGACCTGGATGCCATTCTGCTTCATCAGCTGCATTAGCTCGGACTCTAATGCTGCAATCTGTGGAGGGAGAGGAACCGATCAATGTTAATCAGCCCGAGGCGTTTACCTGTCAAAACAGTTGCTTTAAAGCATCAAACTCATGGCCTACATGATGAGGAGCACATAATTCAGCTTTTGATTTCATTTGAAAACGCTAAGTCTCTTACAGGTGTTGGCTAAGTGCTCATGAAAAGCACAAGTGAAGCACTGTGTCAGTTTAGTTGAAGCATAACCCTCCTGTCTTGCTGTTGGCTTAAATTCCAGAATATACTGTTTTTCCACCACTCTTGCTTGCAACACTTCACCATGCACCCTCTACATTGCAGTGCAGTGGGCGAGTGAGTGCTCACTGTGCAGAATAATAGAGGGGGACAGTCGGGTTGACTGCCCATTCAACTGTGGGGCACGGCCTGCGACTTGAGCGGAAAACAACACAACTGTCATGTTTTAAGACCAGGAAAGCAGAAAATCAATATAGATTTTGACAATGGAGCCGACCACAGGCCCCTGGACACCTTGAGTCCCTCCGCTGTCACTGTTCAAGGAGGACTGTGCCAGAAGTGGCACTTTTAAGCCTTGTAGAGAGAAAGAAGTCATAATGGACTGCTGTTATTGAACCTCTTAGACATGACTGATCACTGGATTTGTATTTGTTTTCTCTTAGGGCCCTGACACACCAACCCTGACTGTCAACCAACGTCAGGTCGCTGGTGAGCACCTGTCGCTCTATTTTGTGGGGGGTGTCTGACACTGTTGGTGCAGATGCAGCATGTTGAATGAAGTCTCTTTGATTGATAGTTCAGCTCAGTGCACAAAAAGAAACAGAAGTGAGGAAAGCAAACAAACGGCTGAAGTCAAGAGGGCGTGAGATCGAAACAAACTTGTTATGTGAGGTCAAAAAACATTTTGTTGTGTCTGGTCAATGTGCTAACTGGCTAGCAAGCGTCTTGAATCCGTCCTGTCGGTCGTCCAGTTTCCCTTTTTGAATGACAAACGTAGCCCATCATCGCTGCTGGTATAGAGAGTTATTTCCTCTCATGCAGGTGCAGAACCAACATGCCAGTTGGCTGCTGGATGTAGTCTCATCGGTGTGTTTAAGTGCAAGTTTTGGTCGAGTCACAGGCAGCATGAGGCGACTCAACAGTCGACCTTGTCACCACTAGTTCTTTGACATCAGTTTGGTGTGTCTGGGTTGTTACACATTTACAGGCTATGCTACAAAAGAAAAAAAAACCTGCATGAATATATGCAATGTGCAAAACCAATGAATCTTGATCATTAAGCACAGAGAAGAACTGCAGCGTTCATTAGTTAATGTTCACTTCAGGGATTTGTGTGTTGTTTTGAGGCCAATATGCAGAATTATGCAGACAAGGACAGAACAGCTGAAACACAGAGAGGCACACAGGGAGAGATGGAGGTGAGAGATAGACAGAGTAAACTTAGGTAGATCTGTTTTACCCTGACTTGCAGTCCCTGGATCTCAGCCAGGTGAGCTTTTTCAGCCTCCTCCAGCCGCCTCCTCTCCGCATCCTCCTTCTGGATAAACTCCACCTCTCTGTGGAGATGAAAGGGAGGGGAGATCGTAATGTGGTGAGTAGGTGTGTGCTAACACAGGAAAATGAGGTGTGTGTGTGTGCAAGTGTAGCCATGTGTGACAGCGCCTGCCTTTAGTTTCAGCTGTGGCGATAAGGGAGCTGAGGCTGTTTCAGGACGTTAGTGTGACTTTACTCTGACCCTGCTGCTCATAGTGAACACAAACAACACATATCTACAACTAAAATGCACACACACACACACACACCCATTTTTATCCCTAAGAATACTAAATTCAACCGTTTCCTCATGCCTGCTTTGCCCTTGGTCTGTGAGCTCTCCGTCTCTCCACTGCAGCTCAGTCCTCGGCTACAGATCAGCATGGAGAGTTTGTTTCATCAGTTAGCTTTCATTTGGCCTGCAGGGCCGGAGCCAATTAGAGGCAGTCAGACTGGAGCTGAGCAGGAGAGGTTGTGATGGGACTGACCAAAGAGATCAACGCACTGAAAAGCAGGAGGGCTGCGCTGCATGAGAATGGAGACTCGGCTCTTACTGTTGAAATGGGATAAGACTCTGGCTATAAAAAGAGCCGCTCTGCCTCACAGATAGAGACGCAGTAGATATTCTCTTTTCTGTTCACTGAAGCAAGAGAGGCTGTAAAAAGGAATAATGAAGGAAGTCATCTAAAATTATTTATTAAAGCGTACTTTTAATGGCAGGGGACGGTGCAATGACCTCATTTAAAGAAATGCTTCCAGTGTATGAGTTTTAATAGACATGTAAATGATGTTTCAAGAGCCTCTTTCAACAGGTCAAGGAGACAGCGCTGCTTTAAAAGAGGTGAGTAAACAGAAGTTTCTAACTGCATTATGCTACATTAAACCAAAGCAACTGACTGACCTGGTCTGACCTGAAACAGAAAAAAAGGAGACAGACTAAAGAAGCAGCAGGGAAAGCTGCCTAGCATCAAAACCTAAGCAGGTTAAAGAGGAGATGAAGGAGGCTGCTCTTCCTCCTACAGACATGACCATCTCTTATCAAATTACCAAAGTTCCATACTCCATGAGAGACGAGATGAGCAAAGTCTCTTCACTGATGCAGACCGTGAAATGTGATTGAAAGTTCTGGAAAAGGCTTGTGGGTGGACCTTGTGTCGAGAAGTTTTGGCCCTGAGCTGTCTCTCTCTAGAAGTGATCCTCACCAACCTTTTCTTTAGATTAAAGGGTCTGAAATGTTTTGATTTTGCAGACACAGAAATGCACGCTGACCCACAAATCTGAAGCAGATACGCTGAGGTTAACAGGCTGACAGCAACACTGAACTATTTCTTCTACAAACAAAAATGTATGCTATCAGAATATTCTGAAATGTTATAAACACATCACTCACATAGCAGCTTTATGTTGTTTTTCAAATGAGTGACAGTTCATCCTAATGAATTTTACTTAATGTTGTAGGTTTACATTGTCTTTAATCACTTGTATTGGACATATGTATGAAAGATGGACAACACGTTTGCAAAAGTGAAGCCAAAACACCTCGATCACACCCTGGTAGCTGGCTGCAGTGCAGGTCATTAACCCCGCCCCCTTAATGTTAGCAGATGGGACATGGGCAAAGCTAAACAATCAAAGTAAACTTCAAATCAATTTTTTCCAAGGCTGCTCTTATCATGCTGATGTACGTTCGTTTTTCTGCTAAGTTTGGTTTTGATTTGTTATTTGATTCTATAAAAAGTAGGTGTGATGTCATGATTAACAGATGTGTGTGTCAATCTGTGTGTTGCAATTGGGTCAGACTGGTATACAGGGGGGAACTCAATGCCTCCACTTCCAGATTGCTACTGCGCAGACTCTGGCTCCAAATGACGGCACCAGCAGAAAATGGTAGCAGCTGTATTTTGGATTAATTTTTGTACAGTGAGGGGACGAGCAGATGCGTCACCCATCTTTAAATAAAGTCATTGATTTGGCATTGTTTAGGTCAGTGGTCTTTAAAATAAGGTCCGACTTTCTATGGTCCTTGTCCCAACAAAATGAGGAGGTCAATTTTCAGTTACCTCAGTAAAAGAATAAAAGCTCAGTGATAGTAAAAAAAATGCACCTTAATTGAGGTCAAGTTGTCTTTAAATTTCTCATCTAACTTGGATTTTTCCTGACAGAAAAAAAAGTTAGAAATGTCTTCCTACAAGCTTCCATATTCAGAATATATTCCTGCCTCATTCCTCCATCACAGGTCAGGATGTCCAGTTTAATCCAGGTTCACTCACTTCTGCTGGAAGTCTTTGATGAGTTTCTTGGCTTTGTTGTACTTCTTCTCCAGAGCTTGGTACTGAGCCTGCGCCTCCTTCAGGTGTTCGTTGACTGTGTGGCAGAGGGTCTGCGCTTCGAT
Source organism: Cephalopholis sonnerati (assembly GCA_019142605.1). NCBI lineage: Eukaryota > Metazoa > Chordata > Actinopteri > Perciformes > Serranidae > Cephalopholis > Cephalopholis sonnerati. The sequence continues at coordinate 28,807,725 of JAGQAX010000014.1, read as the reverse complement.
CCAGTAGCTCTCCAGCTTCAGCATCCTCTCCTTGTTCTCCTCGATGCTGGCCTTCAGCTGGCTCTTCTCCTTCTCCCAGCGCTGCTTCTCCCTCTCCACCGACGCCAACTGAAAGGGGACAAAAACAACTTTAGTCACTAAGACAATGTTTGTTTTTTATTTAATTTAATTAAAAAAAAAAAAGATATTGTGTTTGGGAATAAAAGCTTTCATATTTTACCATCTTGCACAGTTTGTCCCTCAAACCAGAGCATTAGTGGTTGTATTTTTACTGTCTGCAACTACATGAAAGCATGCAATGAGACCAAGACAAACCCAGATTTTTTTAAAATTGGGAATGACATCAAACAAAGATGGTCTATGAGAAATGCTTCACAAAGAGACCTTTTAGAGCAAAGTCTGTATTGAGAGCACAAATTGCATCAATTCTTGGTTGAAGTGGAATCTACTCTCACTCTAGTAAGATTTTTAGGCACTGATTAGTTTAATCACATCGACTCTCAGCACATTAATTTGGGGATTAATCAAATGAGGCACTTAAGATTTTACAGAGCATATCAATTATATACTTCACATGTGTATACAGGTAAACATACGCACACAGAGCTTTGCAGAAAAAGAAGTAAACAGAAACTCTAGCAGGTGCTTTACTTTCTGGCTTAGTCAACATTGATTAGATTCTTTAACGGCTTCTGTTTTAGGAAAATAATCTGCTTCCTATTTCTAAAGAACAAAATCTATTCCTAAACCCTGCCCCCGTGTTGTCCTGACACTAGTCCCACATCCATTTACAAATTGTTTGAACTCCCGACAAACTTCTGTCACATGCACCCACAACCGGCCCGCGCACTGACAGTTTTAATCTCTTACCTTGTTTTTGAGCTTCTGGATCTCGGCCTCGGTCACTGTGTGTTTGATCTGGAGCTGTTGGAAGCAGAGGCGGAGAAAAGAGAGAAGATAGGAGAGAAAAGAGAGGGCGGTCAGATAATCAAATGCATGGCTGCGCAGGCTCTCTCTGCTGTCGATACAGTGTGACGGACGGAGGCAGCCGACCCTGTCCTCCCCTGACAGCATCCCAGCGCCTGCACTGACACACACTCTCAGAGGAATGGGAAGGGGAAGCAGGAGATAGAGAAAGATACACACATAGCTGGAAGATAGTTTTAAAAAATTATTTCACATAGCAGTACATTTAAAAATTCATACATTTTTCCAACAAGAAAAAAAAAACCCTAACGTCATGTCTAATGTCTAAAGCTGTTAAAATCTTAAGACAAAAAAGGCAACTGTATTTTCTGAAGTGTAAAACGTCAGATGGATGGAACTGGAAATGGAGGGAGAGCGACAGAGGAGTTATGCATGGAAGCTGAGATGAGCAGTCATTTACAGGCAGACAGAGAGGCAGAGAGATAATGACAGAGCAGACATAAAAGAGGAGAGGAGATGGCGAGAAAGAAGTGGATATGGAACAAGAGATATGGAAATGGGAGCAAATGAGAGCTCTAGTAAGTGAGGCAGAAATAGAGAAAAAGGGAAGGAAGGACATTAGGAGCTATGGGAAAGTTTCAAGTGTAACAATACTCACAATGACCATACTTTCTTTCACCATTTGAAGTCTGATTTCTCTTTCACTTTTAAGGGTAGGTTCACACAAAGTCTTTCCAAAAGCAATAGTCTGGTAATTTTCAGCCTGCACCCTATTGTCCCATGTTTTTGTATCGTAACCAGCGAAACAGGCTACAACTTAGGGAAGGTGCGTCCAGTCATATACATCCAATAAAAGTGCTTGTTTTGCCACCGACTGGCTAAAATTGTTGTTATCAGTGTCTAAGCACATTATGGAGAATAGGATAAAATGAATGAATAAAATGTGTTTCTGTACGTTTGCTTGTTCCATTGTCCAAATCTCATTGTGAAATCTTATGAGAGGTGACTTGTTGCATAAAGGAAACGGTGGAAACGTTAGTGTGAGTGACAACTGGAGGGCGGGAGCTGGTAATAGTTTGTTGTGCTGGAGCACAGAAAGTGTCTTCTTACTGTTATCTGGAAAGATTTTCAATGTCATGGTTGATTATTAACTCACTTTAACAGTGCGAAAAAACGTTAATTTACAGGACGCACCTGCCAAGAGTGGTCGCCAAATCTGCTGCCTGTTTCTGCAGTGCTGTCTCTTAACTCAACCCAACTTAAATTTATTTATAAAGCACATTTAAAACAACTTACACTGACCAAAGTGCTGTACAACAGGAATAAAATGCTAAAAGCACACACATAAGAGGCAACATAACTGTCAGGTGCACAGCTCACACATTTAGAGACACAACACACACAGGCACGCGTCAGAGAAAACCACATCAGGGGGACTCAAACACTAATGAATAAAAGTAGGTTTTGAGCCTGGACTTAAACAAGTCAGTGGTGGGGGCAGATCTGATTGGGAGGCTGATGCTGTTCCACAGTTAGGGGGCAGACACAGCAAAGGCACGATCACCTCTGAGCTTAAGTCTGGAGCTGTGGGACCTGGGCGTAGAATAGGGTTTGAAGGTCTGCAATGTAGGAGGGACCAGACCATTAAGGGCTTTTTACACAAACAGGAGAACCTTAAAGTCAATTCTGACTGTGGAGAGAGGCCAAAACAGGTGTGATATAGTCTCTCCTTCTGGTTCCTGTGTGAAGACTGGCAGCAGCGTTCTGAGCCAGCTGGAGGCGGGACAGAGTGGATGGACTAATACCGGTGTACAGAGAGTTACGGTGGTCTTAACGGGAGGAGGTGAGAGCGTGGGTGACTATCTGCAGGTCTGCGAGGGAGAGTAAAGGCTTGATTTTGGAAACGATTATTTGTCAAAGTTAAAGGCGGAGTCAAATATCACACCAAGGTTTTTGACATGGGGTTTACATAGTTAGAAAGGCTGGAACAACTTTTAAAAAAAAAACTGTTGTTCCCACGAATCACTTAGACACAAAAATAAGATCTAACATGAAAAATATCAGAGTTCCCCTTTAAACAATGGCCTATATGGTAATTAATTACAACAGTGTTTGCTCCCGTCTTAATTTGCCTCTAATGTCAGAGTTGGGGGACAAGAGTTTATGTATCGTCAGGAGGTTTCAAGAGTCTGAATTAGACAACTCAAGTTGGTATCCTCTAAAGTTACAGTCTTTTTATTGCCAAATTCCTGCTTTGTGTTCCCATCCCTCCACTGCAGCTCAGCTAAGAGACACTGTCAGGGGAAACAATGGAACAAATCTGTCCCAGCAGACTGTAACTTTGGAAGATACCCACTTGGTCTAATTCAATCAGACTGCTGAAACCTCTTATAAAATTGAGAACAGAATGAGGACAGGCTGCCCCTCATCACCACCACTGGAAGAACATCAGGAGAGCATCTTTAATGTCCAGAAATGCTTACAGCAAGCAAAAACAGTTTCAATGTCCATATGGGCATGTCAGACGTGGACCATGTAAACCTATCCTTTGTTACAGCTAAAAGAAATTCACATTTACTCACAACATAACAAAGTAACTCTTGTTTCAACACTTTACTGAAGCTTCATGAGGCTTAAAACTTTCTTATTACTCTGTTATATCACATGGAAGTATTCTAGATGCCCTGGCATTATCTGTAAAACATTTCCTCACAGCTCAGAGGGGAATATTTGGTATCTTTTGCTTATCTCGACATCCTGATTAGAAGTTTTAACAATGTTCAGTGTGCAGTGGGGCTACACGGAGATCAAGCAATGACTCATGAAATTACTTCAAAGTGTAAATCTGAAATTAGGTTAAATGCTCGGAAAATCTAACGCTCAACATAAATACCACATTAAAGTCGGTGCATGACCTGCTCGTGATTATGTCAATATCATTTTGCTTTTAATTTACATCTGCTGATAATTAGACCAAGTTTTGTGTAGCGTGTTAGAACAGTTTCTATGCAGTGTCTTGCTGAGGTGAGCTAACTAAGACTGGGGTTTAAAGAGAGCATGTAGTGGCATATGTGTGTGTGTGTGTGTGTAAATCAGACAATACATCTGTGTTGACTGAGGCCTTCATAATTACTCTTGGCTTCAAAGCATAAATCAAAACAACATCAAAAAGTAAATGGAGTCGAACAGCAGCGTGGTAGGGAACAATATTTTAGAAGAGGACATTAAGATATAAAAGAGATTTTTACAAGAGTACTTTTACCAACACGTCTTTTTTGTATTACGGCTTATTTCCCACTGCCTGGGTTCTTTTTTTCCTTGAGTGTGTGAAAGGCAGCAGAGAAAGAAAAATGAAGGATTGAGAAATGGGAGCGCCCTATAAACGAAAAAGGTAAAAGCTACACTCTGGGTGACAGAGGTCAACCTGCAGAGAAAATGAGGAAATAGAACAAATGTATACATCCTGTGAGCAGGGACTGCATTATAGTTTCACTCGATATCCCCCTGCGGTGCCTGCAGTGCAGCTGAAGCCATTTGTTAAATGTGTCATACTGCTATTGTGGCAGTCTACAGAAAAGCTCAAGCGGTGCCAAAAACAGCGCTGGAGTGCTCAATCAATATTAGCGGCTTCTCAGCAGCATAAAAAAAGCACAGACGTGTTAACAGCCAGTGGATTCATGTTCCGTTTTATAGCTGTGGTTTTTAAGGTGAGTTCATTGTTAGCGGTGGAAGCGAAAGTTCAACAAAATGAGCTCCTATCCTCAGAGGCCGGTCTTTTTAAGAGTTGCCAAGATCAGGATACAAATCGATTCAAATACAGGTTTAAAGTGTTAGCTCTCTCCTCTCGTCAGTGGGGTTTAACTAAACATGGGTAATTAGAGATGTAATGAGCATAGGTCTTACATCGCTTTTGTATTCGCGCTCTAATCATCCAGATTAGGAATTAGAGAGAGTAAGCGGATCTTAGATCTTGACAAAAGCATATCACTCTGCCAAGTAAAGCAGGGGTGCTAGACTCCATTGTGTTGGTATCTTTTGTTGTTTAATTGAATTACCTTTTTTTCTGTGGTAAGTTATTCCAGTGGGTGTGTGGGTGTACTTATTCTTTTAAATGTATTCTTCAAAGCACTGACAGGGAAAAATGTGGTGGGCTCCCATTATCTTCACATATTCAAGAGTAGGGATTAGACCATGGAAGACAAAGTATCTGAGTTTACCTCTCTGAACTTCTGGTAGAGTTTAGTGGCGTCCAGCTCCGAGGGAGACAAGATGTCCTCCGACTCTGGCAAGTCAAACACCTCGATGCTCTTGTCCTCGCCTGCTACTGTCGTTCCTGCCTCCTCCTCGTCTGTGGCGTACTCTCCTGTCTGCTGTAACAGGAAACGCAAAGTCAGTTGTGTAGTCCACGTTTCCGCAGATACACTTCATACAAACTACACAGTCTACAGAAATAAGTGGCACCTAGTTTCTCTTGTATTTCCTATTACAGGTAGCCAGAAATGACAATTGTACCTGCTGTTTTTGTAAAATAGGGAGAGACATTAATTGATATAATGTTTTGTTTTAGTTCATGTTGTGCAAATTCAGTAAGAAGAAGTTTACTGTCTGGCAACCATCTTGGTTTGGATTAGGATGCAGCCACTGTGATGTCATTGGTCACTGTCATTGGTTTGTGAGTTTGGCATTTTGGCCATTGCCATCTTGATTTTTTTGGAGCCTGCAGTGACCATATTTGGACGAGAGCTTGGAGCTGGGGAGAGGTAAGAGTTGGATCTGACTGAGAACCCCAGGACACTATCTGTGAATGAGTGTTTATAAAAATGGACGGCACGTCAGATGCCCAAAAGTGAATCCAGCCCCCTGGTGGCTGGCTGCAGCATAGGTCAAAAACCTGCCCCCTCTATGTTCATGGATGGGACATGGGCTAAACTAAAAAATCAAAGCACACGTCAAATAAATTTTTCCAAAAGATGGTTTCTGTCATTTTAGCGAGATCTTGTCTCAACATTCTTCTGATGAGTTTGGTTTTATTTACTTATCTGATGCCAAAAAAAAAGTGGTTTGACGGCATGATTGACAGCTATGTGTGTCAGGAATCAGGAAGTAATCAGGAAGCTCCACTTCCTGATTGCTATAGCGCAGACTCTGTCTCCAAATGACGTCACCAGTGCAAGATGGCAGCGCCTGTATCTGGGATATTTTGACTTCATTTTTTGTACAGCTGGAGGAAGTGGAGACATGTCAAACGTGCCTTACATACAGTCAACAGGCTGAACTGAGAAACCATCCAGCATCTGTGTTCTCCCCTCTCTTCTTTCATCTGTCTTATTTCCCATCTCTCCTTATAGCCACACCCGTCAGAGTGCATCACATTGCGTGCCAAGCACTTCCAGAAACTCCTACCCATTTTTACCTCATGCCATCCTTTTTTTCCTCCACTTTCTATTTTGCATAAGTAGCCTAATGTTATTTTAATGCTACGAGTTATATAAGATTTAGGTAACCCACTTAGATGGCCAAAAGTTTGTCGAAAATAAACTGGTGTGACAGCCTGGTCGGCCATGAGTGTCATTTCTATAAAAATAAGCCAGGGGATAAGATGTACTGGACAAATCTGAGTGTCACTTTTTATTATTTTTAGACATTAGTCACCATCTCGCCTCATGTGTAGAGACATTACTTGTTTAAACTTGTGAGGATTGAGCCCGTAATAGAGTCTCTACCTAGATGTTAGTGATTTCTGCGATTTACAAAAGAAATCTCTTCTGAAAGTCAGCATTTGTCAATGATTTGTGGACTGACATTAATGCAGGCCATTACGCTGCATGTATTCCAGGCAGTTTTTCTTTTCTCCGATTCTCAAAATACAGTATAATGAATGTTGGCATTGGCCATTAGGCACTGGATCTAAACGGATCGGTTGATTCACTTCTTGGCTGATGACCAACAGAGCCTCATATTTCCAGTGCAGCTATTACTGTATGTTAAAACATCTGTCTCCTATCCTCTCCTATCCAGCTTTCTCTTTTCCTATCAGTCAAGTTGATAATACGTTTTATTATCAACATATATATTTATAAAAGATAAGTACAAATTAATTGCTTTAGTGAAGACAATGAATGTACGCCTTATCTGTTCTGCACTTCCACTCTTTCTGTCACTACGGTCTTGGTCCCATATTACTTTGTCTTACTCTATATCTCTATCTTGTCTGGTCTCTCCCTCGTCACACACACACACACACACACACACACACACACACACACACACACACACACACACACACACACGCACACACACACACACTGAGTCTCATCTCCTCTCTCATCATCTTGGCCTATATCTCCTCATCTCGTTTCCTGCCCTTCCCTCCATATATCTCCCACCCAGATAACACAGCTCGGGCCTGATTTGTTTGCATGCATGGCCGACATAGAGTTCCATTTCCATAATAGGCTAGCTTGTTGCCATGGTACCAGCATCCTACATTAAGGTCCCATTCACCGAAGGTGGAGTTAACCATTGAGCACATGGCAGGGCAGTCAAACACCAATTTGCATATGATAAATGCTTCACCTCCCACCGCATGCATCAGGCGGAGAGGAAGGGACGATTTAAGGAGCAACGTTGCCGTTGTTTAGAGGGTGCTCAGCACGTGATGATCTGAACTATGAATGTCTAATATGAGTGTGATGCTGACATAATGACTGTCACTCACTGGAGAAAATAGCAATGGCTGCCCCTTTGACTGGAGCTAGAGTGCACATGAGCCAATGTGCACAGTTTTGACTGCAATTGTATTGTATATGAAATATTGTTGTATGGGACCTAATGTTTTAATTTGATTACTTAAAGTTGTATTCAATATTTTTGTACTTTTAAGTTGTAAGATACATGTAAAATTTTGGCATTAAAATATCTAAATACAACTAGACCTATGTTACTTATCTTGTTGAGCTGTGTCCTTACATTATTCCACATGTCTCCAACAATGTTCAGTTTAAGAGTTATTTCAAGATCAAGGTTAAGGTATTTTTTTAAATTGTGTGTGACTTTGTTGTTTTTAAGGATTAGCTCTGATTCACCAAAGTCACACAATAACACAAACAAAATAACCAATCAAGACAGCAGGGCAGCAGGGCACCAGCAACTCCTGTGTTCTGCGAAATAAAATTACAGTTTTTGTCAAAGATGTCTGGTGACTGTGAAGACAGCATAGATAACGGCTTCATTTCCCCGTCGAAAAGGGCTGTCTGACAGCAGGTAAAGCAGTGAAAGTATTCTGAGTGTAGCATACATTTTAGGCAGCTAAATAGGCTTTGCTGATTACTCTGTTGAAGCCTTCATATCACTGTCTTCAAAGACGCCTTTGACAGAAACAGCCATTTTACCTCACACAATATGGGACATGTTAGTCTACCCCTTTGTCGATAGATTATTTTTTGTGCTATTGTGTGACTTGTTTTGACCACAGACAACAGCTGGGCTACCCCATAACATTAGCTACAGCAGCTGTAAAGGCAGCTGCAAGCAGCAACTTCTTGGGCTAAAAAATGAAGCCAAAGTCGCAGTGCTAAAACTGCAGTTCATCTAGTTGACACTTGAGCCTGGCTCGAAAAGCACTACTTCATGACATCAACAAAGTCCATCTTTAGTATAATTTTGTTTTAGAAACTCCTAGCAGCAGAAATAACATACTGAGAGTGACCATAACTTGCAGTTTACAAATTGTATATACCGTTCACATCAACATCGATGTCCTCATTATGAATGGGAAGCTCAATTCTTTTTGTCAAAGCTCTTATATGTCTGAATTGGTGCTAAATAATACAGAAGAGCCTGAACAGTACAGCGGATAAGCTCTCATATTGTAACAATTGTGAATTTTATGAGAAAGCACGAAATTTCTAGCGTCGTTAATATTTACTTTAAGGTTTATTGTATTTTAAGCATTCATGCGGAGGGTGTACAAAGGTCTTCACCAGTGTCACACCTCTTCAACAAACCTACGTCAGTTGCTTACTTTTGAATGTGTCCTCAGTTTATCTAATAACTCTGCAAACACAGCATCTTTCTGCCAAACAATAGCCTTCAATTTGACAACTTTAAATAAGCTACACCACAGGTTAACACCTACATCGTCAACACAAAATGGCTCTCGTTTTACTGGAGCCAGCTGGAAAAATCTCCAACAGCGACCACACTTAGACTACCACATCACCACTTTGTTTGATCTGCCTTAATCTATAATGAATATATGCCATCAGTTTATGATTAACCTTGAATATTTTAATGAATATTAAATATTAAAAATTTGCCGATCACTGTATTTGGCATGCCACTGATCTCTTCCCCACCCAAAGGTGTGTAGGGTAATTTCATGTCTGTGCCAAGTGTATTATGAATAACTGAAGCATGTCAATTGTGTAAATGGCAGTGGGAACAGTGAACAATACACAAATGTCACCAGGGTAACAACACAGTGTCAACAGTAACCTTGCTGCCTCATACTGTAGCGCTCCAACTGAACAGTTCTTTCCTGTACCTGAGCCACCTGTTAGGAAAACATGGATCTCATCTAAGCACCATTATCTTATTGAACTCTGACGATCTCGGAAGCATCACCAAATCAATAGGCATCAAAAAGAATAATTGGAAATGACACCATAAATGTTTTTCCACACTGTTTGGTTCCAAATTAAATGCATTTGAACATGTGGTTATCAGCTGTACTAATGAACACCTTACGTCAGCCAAAATCCAGCGTTCAAATTTATGAAACCCAAATTTTCTGAATGTTGTGCTAACATGTCAGTACACTGTGTTTTTACCCGCACACCATCAATTCTGCTAACCATCTGTACCATTCATCCCGTATGACGTAAATGTGGTGTGTGTGTGTTAACGTTGGCGCTGACATGAATAGATCTGTCAGCGCGGTGATGCAAATCAGCCACTTTTATTCACTCTTGATTGATGTGTTACTTTCTGTTGACTTCAGTGGAACAATGTGCTCTTTATTGTGTTTATTAACATTTGTTTCTACTGTACATAATTGGGGGAAAAAAGCAAGTATCAATGTCAAAAGCAGCAGCCAATAATTATACTGTTGAATGTGTGGACTATTATTGTTTATAAAACATTATAAACACAAAAAATGGCAACTGTAATCTCCCAGAGCCAAAGGAGACGTCTTCAAATTGCTGGTTTTGTCCAGATAAAGTTCAAATCCCAATTATTTTAATTTACGACCACATCAGAAAAAGAAGCAATAAAAGTGAATATGAGAACTGTTAGTCTTACATATTATCTAGCGTGTGTCTCTACATGCCTTTTCCATGTGTGTGTGCTCCCATTAAACTGCTGACAGATGGGCACGCATGTGTGTTAGATTACATATAATCAAACACACCAGTGGGCTGACATGTGTGATATCTGTTTCTAACTGGAGGAGCGTCCCTCCCTCTTGGGGAAAAAGCCCCAGCACCAATAACGAGCTGTCTGTCAGATCAACCCAGGCAGCACTCACGAGTGAGAAATAACCCCCCCGGTGAGAACGCCTTCTAATATTTATAGAGATATTAATATTGATGAGTTCCTTTTATTGCCCCATAGATCTCTGTAATGGTTTGGTAACTGTTTACCCTATCGGCAGTGACGTAGGGAGTTATGGATGACTTGGTGCTCGGCAGAGACAGATTTCAAGTGTATTTTTACAGCCGGTAGTAATCTATGTATGGATTAACAATTTTAATACAATCACCATCCTTATTTTCATGTCTCCTTCCGGGGGATCTGCGGCTCATTCGATGAAGTTGTTCTCTTGTTGTTAATTTGCTTTCCAAAGTTTATTTTGATTTTCATTATATACTCTAGATCTTAGACTATGGCAGGCAGCAGGGTGTCGTGTGCTTCATGTAACAGAGTGTAAGGTTTAGGGGGGATTTAGTGGCATGTAGCAATGAGTATTGCAGATTACAACCAGCTGAAACTTCTCCCAGTTAGAATTCCTTCAGTGATAACTTTTGTAGCAAATATAGAAGCTAAATAATTGTAATGAAACATGTAATACTCCCGTACTACTCGTTTTTTTTAAATTTTTTAAAATAATTTTATCAATTTATTTTGTTATCTATTTTGTTATTGTTTTTTTTGTTTTTTTTTCTAATTTATATGTATATACATATACATATATATATATATGAGAAAAAATATCTTATTTATATATACATAAGAAAAAAGAAATAAAAAACAAAAAATAAATTAAGAATAAAAATTATTATTTTTTAAATAAAAATTAAATAAATAAAAAAGAATATATATATATAAATGTACACATAAATATATAAATCTATTTCTTCCTTTTTTAATATTTATGTATATATATTTTAAGAATTATTTTACATTCATTTATTTTTCGCTATTGTCTTCGCTGGTCTGGCTTTCTCTGTTTCTGGGTTGGTGGGTGGGTGGAGCTGATGTCTGTCCTTCTTGGTTCTGTGTTTATTTGTTGATGATTTGTGCATCTTATTGAATTATCAATAAAAATATCTTGTTTAAAAGAAGAATTCCTTCAGTGTTCTTTGCTCTTGAGGTTTTAACTGGGTGCATAATTATCTGCAAAGGTCTCTTCTTCTCCAGAACAAATGGACCAGGTGATTAAAACCAATAAAACACTGAATAAAACAGTTTCATGTTTCAAATCAGTGTTTCTGTGATGCTGTTTGGCACGTCGTAGATCGGAGCGCTCGCCCAGCACCTGCTAATGTCTGCTCACCCTTTTTCTCTGATAACTTAAGATCCAGACATTCAGGTAGTTATCCAAAGAGGTCTCTGCCTCTTCAAAACAAACAGACCCAGTGGTTTAAACTGGGAAAAACACTGCATAAAAAAAAAATAATCAGTGTTTTTCACATGCTACTAAATACAGTGGCTGGTGTGACAACTTGAATGGCCCGATCTAGAGCCAGTGTTTAGTCTGTCCACTCTGGGCTACTGTAGGAACACTGCGGTGCAACATGGCAATTTCCATAGACGAGGACCTGCTACCTCTCTCTATATACACAACAATTCTTATTTTCAGGTGATTATACACTAATGAAAACATACTTATTATGTTATCTTTCATTTCTGCTGAGCTATCCCCCAAAATCCAACGCACTGGACCTTTAAATCGGACTCTGCAAAGCACACTGACGTTTTCCTTTATGGCTGAAGTCTCAGCTCTCTGTAGGAGCTTTAATAAGAGCTGACAGTGTTACATGTGTATGAGGTTGTGATTATGGGAGCTCTGGAATCAGCTTCTGGGGCCCGGCAAGGAGTTTCTTATGCATGAAGGCTCTCAGTCCACCAGGAAATGAAATACTTCAAACAACACTGATGAAGACAGCAAAAGAGGAGGAAAGAAATGCTCGAGTGAGTGTGTGTGTCTGCATGTAATCCACGCATGAGTGCAGCTGTTCCTGTGTGTAAGCGAGGGTGCACTATGCATTGATTTATGCTCCTTAAGTGTGTGATTACATGTGTATATACGGTGTGAGTGTGTCTACATGCACGTGTGTCTCCAGGGCACACACTTACGCAGATAGCATGAGTTGCACGGCCATGAGCTCAGTGTCTGGTGGATTAGACGTGCTGTGAGTAAGCAGCAGAGAGGGGGAAACGCTGAGTGATGCTTTCTAGGACTGAGGCTCACATGGCATCCTCTTAGTGTGTGTGTGTCTGCGAGAGAAGAGTGTTTTGTGTGCCAGCATCAAAGCCCACTGTCAGTCAGTTTTATGGAGTTAATAAGCTAAAACTTCAAGTCAGCTGTCACGAGAAGAGAGCTGATTTACATTAAGTGACAACGAGAAGCCTCAATTTTCTAATATAGAGTCATGTATAAGAGCTGTGCGCTGACAGCGGATGAACTTCAAACAAATGTAGATATAATGAGCTTTATTTATACGAGATAGTGTTGCTTTACTAAAGAGGGCACCCTGTTTGCACACTGGATATGTTTTAAGATACACACTCTGGCGTACATAATCTCTCATGTTTGTGTGCAGAATCAAGGCTATAGTGCGCTGTACAGTGGCCAGGGTTGTGTGTGGTCGTTACCTCGTCATCGTCAGCATCATAGTGGGCGTACTGCTGCTCCAGCAGCTCTCTCTGTCTCCTCTCTTGCTCCAGGGTCTGCTGGATGAGCGTGGCAACCTCACTCTGCTGGCCCGGACGCTCTCGGCCAATCACAAACCTGCAACAACACGCCTTGTTATAGACAGTCCTGCCAGCAGATACACAGAGCCGGCTCGCCTGTCATTACACAACAGTTACTGCATATTTTTTTTAAAACTACATTTACAGGAGCATTTTTAATTCATGAATACTGTTGTAAGTATAGTTGTGGAAAATCTTTTACAAGCTTCTAGACTGCATTTTAGACTCTTTTTAAAAAAGCGTCAATAGTACAGGGTTAAAATAGGAAGTGAAAGGGCTTATGGGAAATGTAGTCAGATAAATGCTAGTATAAAAATATCACAGATTCTTATGGGTGTCCCATTTGTTTAAGCCCTATTTACTGAAGGTAACAATTAATTTTATTTGTCATAGAGGTTTAAAAATGGGACACGCAACTGTATGTTCATCAGCATTACTTTTTAAAGACTTAATTAACACATACAGGACCATTACACATCATACCTGATAGTATTTCCCTTTTAAGGCATATAAAATCATATTAACTAAATTTCTGCTTCACTGTCTTGTGTCTTTTCTCATGGTGTGTATTTATACAGTGCGGTGACCACGGCAGTCACTGTGTGAGGGCAGCAGAGGCCCACAGCCACACAGCAATGACAGCGATATCTGCTGACGTATCAGGGCAGGGCGGAGAGATGGGACACACATAATAATATGAGAAGACAGTCAGCTCAGCCAGGCAGCCTGTTATTAGCCTGCCGATGAACTAAATGGAGAAAGCCACAGGCTGTGCCTCCGAGCTACTGACTACAGCAGTTACACACGGGACCTAGCAACAACACATATCACATTAACATGTAGACAAAGTGAGGAGAAAAAGGAGAAAGAGCACAAATGATGTTTGAAACTAGAATTACTGCCTCGCAGTTGTATGCCTCTGCCAACCAGCCAAATACAGGTTACATCCATGTGTGTTCACACTCATGTGTAGCCATGACAGTAGACAATGCTCCAAATATGGATGTTACTGAGAAGAAGCTATACCGTGCGTGCTTCACACACATCTTCAGCCAGCACAGAGGATCAATACAATCAGCACAGTTTCAAGGTGGACACTCAAGATTAGTGTCACCACTTCAGTGTCGAACCACATGTCTCTCCTTGTGTTCCAGAGATATGACGGTTAATCTCAGAGGCCATCGGCTATCGTCTCATGATGATAAAACCTCTGGAGGGTGAGGGCCAATATTTTGGGCTGATCCAGAGGGCTGAGACTTCCTCTTCTGAGCGCCAGTCATTTCAGTTAATCCTTATAAGCAGATATCTGCATATCAATGTAGAGGAATATTTACAAAGCTCACACACAGCTACCTTGTTGTCAGTTAAAGCTGATGGGTCCTGAGATTGCATTTCGGGCAATGTGTTCTGCCTCTCCACACAGACGGTTTACCATGATTCAAACGTGTTTTATCAATACTACTCAGACTACAAATGTAAACCAGAAAACTTCAAATATCAATATCTTGTCCAATGTTTATAGAGATTATGGTGCTGAATAATAAAGTGTTTCTGCAGAAGATTAGGATGTCACAGTGAAGTTAACCTTTGACCTTTTGGACATAATATGTCATCATTTTATCCTGTTAGACATTTGTGTGAAATTTTATAATAATTAGCATATGAATTCTTGTGTGTTCTGTGAGGTCACAGTGACCTTTGACCACCAAAATCGAATCTGTTTGATCGTTGAGTCCAAATGGACGTTTGTGCCAAATTTGAAGAAACCCCCTTGAGGCCAAGGTCTAAAATTAACAAGCCCTGAGTGCAGGAAGATTTTGGTTTTGGCGAGTAAATCTCAGAAGGCTATCTGCCACGCTGATAGGTAACTGTTTTTACGCTCTTAGATTTGCAGCACTGTTCATAGTATGGAACATCAGCTGATTTGCCGGTCTGCCACTGGCAACCGTTGCATCTATACATATGAAGGTCATAAAATAATAACACGGAGGCTCTGTCGTCTGAACCAAGATGGCGAACTCTTTATTGCCTCCCACATTATTAACGGTAGTGCATTACAGCTCAACTCCCTCTGTTCTTACCTTTCACAATAAAGGCCCTGGACATATACACTGCCTCAGTGTTTACCAAGGGAAGTTTCTCATACTCTGAGGCTGTGGTGATGAGTTGTTCATATATTAAAATAATGTTGCTTCAAAATCTGCTTTGGCATCTTCTTTAAGTTTGTATTCAACATAATACCTCATTATCTCAATTAAATGTACTGAAAATATATATTTATGTGACACAAAAGATAATTTATTATTTAGCCTGTAAAAAACATGCATGACCTGTGTACTTTTTGATCCAGCAGTCCCCTTGGGCGGTCAGTCAAAAAGTTAATTTCGGACACTGCTCGAGGCGTTCATGAGACATGGCACTAATGAGAACGGATGGACGGACAGACAACAAGACAGACAAGTCATTCTTCTCATAACTAAACCGAGCAATGATGTTTAGGCATTTCTCTGTACTACTGCAGGAAACCTCCAGCCCAGCAGAGACCCTGTGACTGTTTGTGTTATTGGTTCCTTTCTACTGTATGTGTACATGTAAGTGTGTTAGACAAGTGTGTTAGAGTGAGGCAGACAGACGGAGAGAGAGAGAGAGAGAGAGAGTGGATTCGAGATAGGGCCTAATCAAGTGAATTCAGCTCCCGAGAGCTCTTTCATATATTTCTAAAGGCGATGTAGAAAAGGCCTTACGCTTCAGCAGAGAGGCGTATTTGATCTACATGTGAAGGAACAACTGAAGGGCAGGACAGAGATAGAAAGTTAAAAAAAAAAAAAAGGAAAAAGGAGAGTGGCTAAGCTAAGTACTGTACTGGAACAAGCCTTTGGACAGCAGGGAGGTCTGAGGAGCAGCTGACCTGGAAACAGCCTTTCTCCTCACGCTGTCTTGCTTCCTCTTTACCTCCCACTGCTCTGGGGCTGCCACACACAGCGCCGCTTCAGCTCAACCACAGAAGCCTTCACTATTGATCTCATTTACTCCGATTAATACAGACGTGGCTCTTGTTAGACATACAGTATGGTGCAGGAAGTTGAAGGGACGAGTGAGAGGGAGGCCCAAAGTAGAAAGCACAGATGAAAAAAGTGATGCTGGGAGAAGTGGTACAGAACGCGAGTCTTCCCCATTAGATAGCACTGGGCTGACAGGAATTTAAGGATGTCAGTGCAGGTTCACACACAAAGATTTTTGTTAGTCTTTTTTTCTGTAGGTTGTTTTGATAGTCTTAGTTAAAGGGGTACTTCCCTGCTGGAAAGATGGTCCTTTAATAAAACTGGGCTGACTGTGCAGTAAAAAGAGGCAAATACTTTTGACATTGTTGCTACATGAAGAGAAAAAAACAGAGGAAAGGGACTGTGGCATTTGCTTTTTATTAAGAGGTAGAAAATCTACAATAATCAGAATACCGTGTGCCGCACGGGTTTAACGCTGGTAATGCGTTTTGACACAGGAAAAAATATGT
Source organism: Cephalopholis sonnerati (assembly GCA_019142605.1). Lineage (NCBI taxonomy): Eukaryota > Metazoa > Chordata > Actinopteri > Perciformes > Serranidae > Cephalopholis > Cephalopholis sonnerati. The sequence goes on along the minus strand of JAGQAX010000014.1, from coordinate 28,791,089 downwards.
CAGTTGGCTGGTAACACATTATCTTGAATTACAGTTAAGCAGTTAGCTTAAATGTGTTCATGCTGTAACAGAATCTTGGTTCATATTTTATCTGCACTACTTAGTTTTTCACTGTTTGATCTCAGTGTTTTAAGCTTCTGTTTATACCATGACAGTATGATGCCTGCTTCCTGTTCACAAATGTTTGTAATACAGTCGAAAAGTGCACTAAAATATGTTTCCAAATACAGTTTAGGCAAAAAATAGGCAATACTGTGACAAAATCTTGGTTTAAATTTGCCACATGATGCGAAACGTGTCATTCAGCGTGTCTGATCTGTGAGAGGAGCAGGGAGATCTGGCTTCTGTTAAGACTGAGGGAAGTTTATCATATTTAATTAATACATTTAAACATCCCATTAAAGTATGATGATGGTTTTAGTCTGTATTTTTGACATCCCATTTTAAGAAGTAAAGTTCCTCTGTCAGTCATTTCTGACTTCTGTCTGTGGCACTCAGTCCCATTTGTTGCACTTCAGATGCAAAAAAAAACTTCACATAAATATATAGTTTCATTTTTCAAACTAGAATTACCACTGGACAACCCTGAAACATAACGTCTCCAGCTTCGGCTGCTGCTGGTGCAGAGACATAAAAAAGACTGAGTAGGTTCCTTAAACAGCTGGGCACTGACGTTTTTAGTCAATAAAGAGTTAGCAGTGCATTTCCTGTGGGGACTGTTACAGCTGTGCACTAATACACATTTAGTGTGCTTGTGAATATTTACAGGAGTAGGATGCTGTATTTCGATGACTCTGAATACACGACATCACTATCATCATAATAAAAAATAACAAAAACATCTCACCCACTGCAACAGTGTGGCTCATTTATGTGGTTTTGGACAACAGTAGAGCTCTACGACACAAAGCAACAAGCAGGTTTTGAGAAATTCTTATTTAGAAAAATTAATTAATCTGTCTTTTCCTGGGATTTGTTGACAATAAAAGAAAGACAGAATATTGCAGACCTTATTGTTTAAAACTGGAAAGGACAATAAATAGAGGGAAGGGCATATAATTAAAGTACATTTTATTTGTGTCACAAAATCTAACATCGCTTGACCTTCTAGCATTTCTAGATCATTATGTTATGGGGGCTGTAAATCAAAGTTTTAACATCATACAATATATCGATTCTTTGATATAATATCTAAGATATGATATTTGCAGACATCACTATCACCATACAATTTTCATTTGATTAAATTCAGGGGCCTGCGATTGATATGGGACAATATCAGTGAATATCCTCTGTCTCTTTTTCTTGGCTGCCTGCCACTGTTCGCTGGGCGCTAGGCTGCTAGCACAGTTTGAATGTTGAGGAAGATGTGCGTGGGCGGACATGGTGACACAGATGTGCCATGGCAATTTTTTTCCTCTTCTTGTATTCGCACATATAAAAGGAACAATTTATAGAGTGGGTTAGAGAATGTGCGGGTGAGGCTGGAAACCAAAGGACGACTTATAAACTGACCCCACCCTGACCTTACTTAGTCAAGAAAAGAAATGAACAATGTGCACATTATGGGGTAAAGAGTAAATAAATAATAATAGTAATAATAATAAATAAAATAAGAGAAACAAAAATGAAACAGGAAAGAAGAAATAAAAAAAATTAAACGGAACAAAATTATTTAAACAAAATAATTGTGTGACAATCAACTAGTGCTAGTAAATTGTTAAATATAGTGTTTAAATAGTTTCATCAATAATCTATTTTTAAATATAGACAAGAAGGGAGTGCTGTCTGCAAGATTATGATGTTCATTCCACAACGTGATCCCTTTATATTATAATAGTGTATTGTCCTCTGCTGGTGTGGCAGAGGGGGACATGCAGGTGTCCTGCTTGTCTTGTTGCGTATGAATGAACACTGGAATTCATGAGAAAATATTGTTGAAAGTAATTGGGTAATTCATGACTTTAGGGAATTTCCTTATAGATGAAAATGCAGATTTGCATGATATAATTTCAAAATAAAAGCATATCTTATGATGTTTCACTTTGCATCACTGATACTGGGTCACTGATCACTAGATCAATCTACATTGATGTATTGTTGCTCCCTATTATGTTAATGTCATTCACAAAATTAGTCTGAGTACCTATAGCCAACAAACATGCATCAAACCATACCAGCTGAAACTAGGTCTAATTTCCACACAGTCTTCCATAAATGTGGCAGAGCCATGCAGTCCATTTTTCATACCATCTTCACAGGTGCATATTTCTCTTGTGTTTCCCTACAGGTGATCTATATGACAGGGCCTTTAAAGGTGTGTTTTACACCCTCACACTGGGGGGAACTTCTGACTTCAACCTGGAGGATATGCTGCTGGAAGTCAGGGTTAAATATAGCTAAAATGGCAAATCTAGGACAGTTGGCCATAAAACCTCTGGTGATCAGACAGCGAGAGAAGGATTTACCGAGGAGGAGGAGTGAGTGGGTGAGACATGATGGAGGAAGACTGAAATAGTGAGAGAGCAGAGAGGGAGAGGAGATTGAAAATAGGTCTGGTGATATGATGAGAAATAGCAGTGGGTGTAATTATCATTACAATTTGCTGTGAGATTGTCACAGTGGTGTATTTTCCATACGGTATGAGATCAGAAATCTTAACATGTCCTCTGTTTTCTAAGCGTAATTCTAGATCTATAAAGCTTTCTGCACTGCTCACTTTAAACTATTTATACTTGCTCGACAGATAGACAGGTGATAGATGGATCTTTTCAAGGTTGCCTCATCTATAGTGCCACATCCTGGTATGTGGAAAACCCCCATTGTCAATATTAGTTCAGCAAACAGCATCTTTCCAGCCGACAGTCTGTTCTGATACTGTTGGACATGTCTTTGTTCAGCTACCCGCTTCTCCCCGGGAACTGTGCTCTCCACACACACATCTATCTTTCCACAACTCCCAGAGGGAACACAGTGACCAGAGGGGATGAAAACCGCAGTGATGCTTTTGGATTATTTACCAGTAACATAACAGCTGTCCATGTGTGATGTGTGTATGTGGATGGATGTATGGATGGAAAGGTGGTTCAATTCATTTAACTGAGGCTTGATTAAGTAAACAAGGCGTCCTGAGAACAGCACAGAAGATGAGAGAGTAAAAAGAGGAGTAAGAAAGGATGACAAGAAATACTGAGCAGCAGATGATGGTAAAACAGAAATAGAAAGAACAACAGTAAACTATACCACTAAAAAAAACAACAACACAAAGACAAGCACAAGAACCAATTGAAAGCAAAAGATGGCAGGCTAGCAACATTGCCAAGGACAGCACTGGCTTTCCAAATCAAAGCCTTCCTGCCATGCTGTGTGTGTGTGTGTGTGCTGTCTGCTCCCCACTGCTCTAAGCGGACCCCTGCCAGAAACCGCTCGACTGTCAAACGTACCAGACTTTTGTCACATATTGTGCTCCCACATCTTCAACTATCTCAGATATGGTAATGGCGCTGAGGGGCCTGCCAAACACAATCTCACCGAGCATGGCTGCTTAAGCGGCTGTTTTTGCAGCTTCCTCACCATGACGGCAGGACGAGCAGCATTCAGAGCTGTACCATGCAGCGGTAGTGAAAAGTGAAGGCTGTCCTCGCTCGCCACTGCTGCATTTAAAGGGAATTTTTAAGAGGCTTCGGTTTGTTAGTAATTATGTCTGCTGCTGTACGAGGGTACGTCTGCTTCTTGGGGCTGATAGCTGCTTGACACACTTCTATAATCTTATGGTAATCCAAAGATCCTCATCAGCAAGTGAAAACGTACAAATCTTATGTGTGTATGCAATAAAAAACTAATAGAATTTAAAAAATAAATATAAACAAGCATTACATTTTAACAACTAATTTTATATTCAACATTCTACTGATAGTGCAGAACTATAATTTAACTTGTGTTCAATGTAATGAGCCCTCTTCTGATTAATTTCTTCAAATAATTTTACTTTTTTAATAGTAATAGAGTCACTGACATCTCTCTGTCCTCTCTTGTTTCTGTGCAGTCCATGTTTTAGGTTTGTTAACTAAGTAGCAGAGTTGTTTTAAAGGAACAGTTCACCCCAAAATGAAAAATACAGAATTTTCTTCTTACCTGTAGTGCTATTAATCATTTATTTATCAGTCTAGATCCTGGGTCTTCAACAGGGGGTCTGTGACCCCTAGGGGGTCCTCAGAGTCACTGCAGGGGGGCCACCAAATTACCTCTAAATAATTTAATTAATTAATCAATTAAAGTTTTAGTAAGTAAAATGTGCCTGAAAATCCACATTAACGTAAATCTAATATATTATTAGCAAAGATAAATCAGCCTATTCATAAACCCTATTTAGTTAACAGTACACAACACTGATGATAGATTGACTGTTACCCATGAATCCTTGTGCAGTCATATGAGCTAGTTAATGCTACATCACTGTGCGGCACCTGTTTTTCTCTTTTTTTTTGGCGTATTATCAAATTAGCTGTATTACTATGTCGAGGTTACAGACATTCTTGTGAGCCTCAATGGATTGTTTTATAACTTTCTACTAGCCTCTGACACACCGTCCACCTTGGAAACCACCGTTGAAAGTGCAGAGCGGAGGCTAACGCACCTAGCCATGCTACGACTGCTGCTGACTTAGCAGCTACAGGCAAACAAGGGAAGACACGAAATCCTGAAATGTCCCAAGTGCGACTCAGTTTTATACAATATATGTAGTAGGGGGTCCCTGCTCTGTCTCTCTTTGAGTTAAGGGGTCCTTAGCCTGAAAAACGTTGAAGACCTCTGGTCTGTCTGCTGTCTCCTAAACATAATGGAACTACTGCTAGCTAGCAGATATCCCTACGGCAAATATCTCCGCCAACTCACACCAAAACAATCTACACTGATAAACAGCACTACAGGTAAGAGGATTAATATGTATTTTTGATTTCAGGGTGAACCGTCCCTTTAAGAAAATACAGGATCATAAGACCACTAATGGGACTAATGACTTGCTGTGATTAGCTTTGGTTTAGGTGTGTGTGTATTTGGGCCGTACCTGACCACCCCTGATGTGTTCCTCAGGACGGAGGCAGCGAAGCTCTGGGTGACGCCCACCAGACTGGTTCCATCCACCTCCACGATCTGATCATTCACCTTGATCCTGATACACACACAGAAGAAAGCATCATTCAACACTTTGTGCTACAATTCATTGTGTAATGATGATTCCAGTGTGTCACTGTGTTCACGACCTGTGCGTGCATGTAAGCTGAAACATGGCTGATACACAATGTCCCTGACTCACACAGAAAAATTAAATTACGATTTATGCAGCAAAACTACGACAAAAGGAAAGAAAGGGACAAACAAACTGGCCTATCATGTATTTTCACATTATTTTCAAAACTGCAATAGTGCCAGACTTTCTTGCGGTCACAAATTTCCACTGCGATAGCTCCAGACTATTCTCTCACCAAGAGACAGAAGAGATGAAGCTCAAAACAAACGAGGAGGGCTAACGAGGACATGGAGGCCAGCTAGCCTTTCGCCCTGAGCCAAAACACAGCCGGAATTTCTGCTCTGCTCTGGATACGATGAGAGGTCAGCTAAGTTCTTGATCCAAAATGAAACTCCCGATGATCCACTTTTCATGGCAACAGGGAACGTTGAACAAATCACTTAAAAGAGACGTTCTTGTTAAATATTCAATGTAAACCCACTTGGAAATCTGCATAAAAACCAGACTGAGAAGAAATCTGAATCTGTGCTTTGAATAATTTCTTTGACATATGAATTAACCAAAAAAAGCTCTTATTGTTTTTCAATAAAATAGCATATTGTCCTGATGTATCAAAGCTTGAATGCACAGCCAATGTACAGATTCTTCTTCTATTTGGTCCACGTAATAACAGCATGCACATATATGTCCAACGTCTACCAATCTCCTCAATATCTATGAACACAGATGACTCAAAAACACTTCAGTCTGGTTCAATTATCACATTTTTATGATATATAATGGTCCAATCAAACCAGCACAACTGCTCTGGAGACTGGAGAGTGATCACACTCGGGGTAAGTGAGAGGATAATGAGTTACTGTTTCATGAGAGTTGCATCCAGTTCTGCGGAGATCACTTAGCACGCACCATTACAGCTTCCATTTATCCTGAACCTCTAGACACAAAAATCCTGCCTCACGCACCATTTCTAAATATAATCAGAATACATTCAAACAAAATGACTCTGCAGTATTTTGTGCAAATGTTTATGAGTACTGGAGTCTGAGCATCATGTTGCCACTAACCAATGAAACACTCTAAACTCATTTTTTCTACATTTGCATGCAAATCTTTTTTAAATTAAATTAAACTTATTATTAGAAGTACGGAAGCCGAGAATGGCCACGCTTGCAATAATTTTTTCATGCTGTTATCTTAAGATGACGAGTTAATGATTTCGTTATCTTGAGAAAACTGCATATTCAGTGCATTATTATGAGAAAACAAAACAACATTTCCTCTTATTACTTGTGATTTTTATCAGAGATCAGTGCCATGCCAGCATACATACAGCATCTTGATAATATGTAGCAACTGATTTAAGATGGAAATGTGAAAACAATTAACTTTAATCAAGGTCTAACACGGGAAGAAACTGCATCAGGGTATGCAGCAAAAATCATATTGCAGATATTTTGCCTGATATTGCGATTAGAGTCAGGATTTTAATGAGAATGGTCGTGTATAAATGTTCCCTTACGTCTGGAAAAATATTTGTCGGCCAGGGCATCTCTGTAGCACCACAATGCTTCATTTATAATGGTATGTTGCGACATATTTTAACTTAATTGAAAAATTGCAGTTCCTGTGAACTGCACCTCGCCATACTGCAATTTCGATTATATTTCGATTAACTGTGCAGCCCTGAATTGTCTAGTCTTTCTGTCAGACAGTTCTCAGAGTCCTCCCGGACAGTCATGACAGTGAACCTGTCCGGCTTAAATTAGTTTTTGTTCTCTCCTGATAAATTATCTCGTTATCCGCTTTTTGTTTTCTTGAGATTGACACCAAGAAAACAAGCATTGTTATCTCAAGGCGTTAAAAAACAATTGCAAGCAAGTCTGTTTTCGGCCATTGTATAAGAGTGCTGAAGTGAACTTGAGGGACTCATAAGAGAGAGATTAATTAAGAGTGGTCACAGTCAGTGCAGCAGGAACTAAGCTATCCTTTCTTTAGTCCCTAGAATGGGTTAACACGACACCATATCCTCACTGCAAAGCTTCTGCAAATTGCAGTTGAATTTTTTTTTTCTCCTGCAAAGTCAAGATCTAAATCAAGCAATGTCCTCTGATAGCTGCATCAACAACTGCGGTAACCAGTGTCCTCTCAGCTCCTCTCTCAGTCTGTCACAACATCCAGCAGCTGCAGAGCAGCGTTTAATATGACCGTGACACCAAACACATCAACCAGAGCTGTCATATGGATGCATAGAGCCTGACAGGTAGACAGAGAGCGAGCTGGTCGTCTGCCAGTCAGCAGCTCAGACACTTATCTGACCTTCACGCCATCTAATGTCTCCATTTGGCTTTAGGTGGCCAAGGCTGTTTGACATACAGCTGCTGAGCAAAGGCGGCAGGAGAAAACGAAACTAACTGACAGCAAAGGAAGATTCATACGAATAAACCAAAACACACACATACACACCTTCATCTCATAACCTCCATCTCACCCCAGTGCACACACACCTAGGGTCATCTGCGCCAGACAATACAGTGAGCCACAGCCAAGCTCATCTATCTGTCTGCCCGTGAGTGTGTGTTTGTGTGTGTGCGTCAGACCATTAAGTCCAACTCAGCGAGACAGAGAGAGAGCCCTATAGCTGCAAAGGGTAATGATGGAAGGAAATTACATTGTGGCCAGTGACTCCTCCCCTGAGTGTGTGTGAGAGTGAGATAGCACTTATGGGGCGAATGAATGTGCACAAGTTATCCAGTATTTATTACTAATATCTGGATTCTTTGGTTTATTTCTCTCATATTATGATCAGGGTTTATTGTGAAATCCATCACGGGGACACAGGCAGAGCTGCAGAGTCACAGTAAAGATGATTCTGTTATGTAATGTTTACACACTACATTAAACTGACACACACTATCAAAATATTTTTAAACAGATGTAAAGAGGAAGTATTTCTCCTCCATCTCCTGCTCTGTTTTTGGAGAGGTCAGCAGCAAATGGGATCTCAGCTGAAAGTGGCAAAGCTGTAAATGGATTGTTGCACAATAAGTCTGAGTGGTGAACGTCACTGAGAGCAACACTCCCGATTTGACACAGTAAAATACAATATGGCATATTTCACACACTTTGATCTGTTTAATCTGGCAGATTTTTTTTCTAATAACCTCGCAGTATCACTGAGTGAGGTGGATAAAGAACACAGATATGTTCTAATGCAAGAGTCCTACTGTACAAGGCAAATATTAATATAATAATATAATATAATATAATATAATATAATATAATATAACAAATTAATGTCTATCAATTGTCCAAGTTTGTGCATTTAGTTATCACTTAAAGGGACAGTTACCCCTGTAATCAAAAATACATATTCTTCCTCTCACCTGTAGTGCCATTTATCAATCTAGACTGTTTTGGTGTGAGTTACTGAGTGTCGGAAATATCGGCCATAGAGATGTCTGCCTTACTTCCAATATAATGGAACTAGATGGCACTCAGCTTGTGGTACTAAAAGTGCCAAAAAAATGCATTTGAAAAACCTCAACAGCAATGTCTCTTTCCAGAAATCATGACGCGGTTACTCAAGATAATCCAAACACCTTGTTGTGAGCAGTTTCATGTAGGACCTATTTTCTTTCTACTGAACTACACCTGCAAACTGTGTCACTGAGCAGAGGAAAGCGTGCATCCACTGCTAGCTCACCTAGCACCACTGAGCTAGCTAACGTTAAAGCTCAGCCATGGAGGACGCCATTAATGTTTACATCTTACGCTGTCCTGAGCATGAGCCTCTTACCCATGAGTAAATACACGCCTCCTTCTGTGCGGTGATATGCAAGTGATAGTTCCATTATATCCAAGACAAGGCAGACATCTCTAAGGTTGATATCTCCAACACTCGGCAACTCACACCAAAACAATCTAGACCAACAAACAGCACTACAGGTAAGAGGAAAAATATATCTTTATGATTTTGGGGTGAACTGTCCCTTTAAGAAAAATCTTTGATCAAGGTAAGAGTATAGCTCCAAGCATGCATCAATGGTCTCCTGCCGAAACTAAACCAAGACGCTGTAGCTGCATCATGTTGTCTTAAATGCTGGGCCAGCAGGATGCCCCTGTATGAATGTCATTGTGCAAGATTTATGGTAGTGAGGATCAAAGAAGAAGACCAGCTGACAGACCGACATCGCCATGCAGCTAACGTTGTTAAAGAAATTTAAACAAGCATAGTTTCTCTACACTCTTGAGTGTGTGAGAATTATTAACAAAACGGCAAATACCTTGGATAGATTGTGGAGAACTGAGCGGCAGTGATATTCAAAGCTTTGTTCAGTTTAAACGAATGAGAAAAAGGATCAAATCCACAGGCTCAGAACTGAATTGAACTTGAGCTTTAGCACAGCCTCCCTCTGATCTTTTCAACTTTTCATACTTCTCCCAGTCACTGAAGGGAATGAGACTTTTTGGAGTCAGTGAAACTGTCATCTTTTCTCACTTCTGAACAAGCTGTTTCTTCCCCTCACTTGTACTCGTCTCTCCCGTCTCTCTGCCTGCTACATTTTAACTAATCTGACTCTCATGTGTTCCTGAATGTGGCAGCCCTGGCTGCGGCATAAAAGAAAGAATTAATCCCCGAAGGAAACACACCTACCGCAAACAACCCCAGTGCACTTGGGTTCCCAGCGTGTATCGGGAGCTTACAGTGCTTACAGCGCTCATACTGCACGGAATGGAGGTGCCTATCTGTCTTTTAATCTGTTTATGGGGAACCTGAACCACACAGACACACTAATAGGTAGAAGCTGCCGGTTTAGAGGCAGAAAACCACAGCTCGCCTGCTGGGAAGCTGTCATCTCTTCCTCTATCACCGGCTGAGTGCTTACTCTGCACTGTTCACGCTTTTAATGCACAAGTACACACAATGCACACACAGTCTCTTCCTTGCAACAACAACACAAACACAGACATCATCGAGGGACATAGATAGAGACACACTGCATATGGAAGTCTACACAAAACTGTCTCATTTTCAACAGAATAACTTTAACAAACTTATATAGAAACAACAAACACATAACACATTCTAGTGTGATGCCTCTGTCACGCACACACACCTATACACGTACAGTTCTGTGGGAGACTTCATGTCCCAGACTGCGCCTCTTCCGTGGATCTAATCCGAACCCCTGCTGCTAAATCTGACAGGGACAGAGTGTGACTGTGTGACTGTGTGTGCGTGTGTCTTTGAGTGAGTGTGTGTGGGTGAGAAAGTGGTGGGAAACGGAAACAAAATAGCTGATTAATTGTTGTGTATATTTTTGTACAACATGTGATAAGTGCATTTTTTGGTCCCACACACGCTGAGCTTTCACACGTTCTAATCTGCTTTGGTGTGCTTTCAGACTCACTTATCACCCAGTAATATCTGTGATGTCCAATAGGAGAGCAGATCTCACCTGCCGTCTCTCTCAGCAGCTCCGCCCTCGATGACGGTCTTGACGAAGATGCCCAGTTTCTCCAGGCCTGCGTCAGCGCCAACACCCATCCCGATGATACTGATCCCCAGGCCGTCTTCATCTGGAAATACACACACCGCGTAGTTAAAGTGTGAGCGTTTGTGTCTTTAAGGGCCTTTCCTGACTTCCCATTAAGGATGCACCTATCAGACTTTGTCAGTCCCAACACAGATACCTGGGCTTTAGGTATCAGCCGATACCAAGTAATGATCCAACGATACCTGTGATTAATTAAAATGCAGTGGTTCCCAACTGGTCCAGATTTCTCCTTAGTCATTAGTTCAAGGTCCTCATAGTTTAATACACTCAGCGTCATACTTGCATTTGGCCATGTCATCAGGCTAGTGTGCTGTCTCTGTCAAGTAGCTGTAAGTTGGTCACTCGCTCTACAGCAGAAAACAGCACTTCAAAATAAAAGCTCTGTGCTTGAAACACACTGTACTTCTAAATAAAGTGTGTTTTTTTTTTTTACAAACTTTGGACTGCAACCAACCACTGTGCTGGATAAGTTATGCTGCAGAAACACTTCGCACATCTATTAAACAAGACAGGTGCGTTAAATAAATAAATATGATTGAAATGAGATGAACAGACTGAAAACATTATCAAAACAGATGCTGACAAAGTTTTCCTTTGAAGACACGATCTATAGTTAAAAAAAAGATGCAATGTATCGCAGTATGCATCGTTGCAATACTCAGCATATCAAACATTTAAAATCGCAATAACATTGTATAGCGACTGAAGTATCGTGATAATATGGCATCATGGGGCCTCTGGTGATCCAACAATATCCCTACTGAGCTGTTTACACAGCTAATGGAATTAATATTACACTAAAATTCCTATTTACATGCAGCTGTGCATACTCTGATTAACATGTCCTAACATGTTGTTTATGACGTCAAAATATAGGAAGGTGAAACAGCAGGAGCTGCTTGTGCCATTTTGTTTCTTTGCGGTTTGACACTGGTGGCGGACTTCCTCCCTCCCTCTCCCTCTTTCATTCCTTCAGCTATCTTCTTGACAAGGTTGGCATTGCGATATTCGTGCATATCTAAAGACCTGTTGATATCCAGAGTCTTTCATGATGTTTGAAAGTACAGGTGTTTCTACTTCGGACATAAAGTGCGAGCTTTTCTCCTGGACATTCATCTCTGTCTCTATCTCACAACCTTTCCAAACTACTGGCTAGTTGGTTTGTGTACAATGCCACCATGATAATGCACAGAGCTGACTGTAAAAAGGCGAGAGGCCGGGTGTCGCAAACTGCGGTAAAAACCCCAGTTAAGACACATTTTCCAAATACACCGTATACATGTCCAATTTGGAATATCCAGACAGACTATGCTGATCACATGACCTGTATCAAAGTCAAATTATTGTCATATTTGGAATGATAGTGGACTATTAGTGTGCATGTAAACATAGACAGTTATCTGAGTCAGTGCTGGCCAAATATCTGATATCAGCATTGGATCAGTACATCCCTGTTTCCAATGTTCTTGGCTCAAATCTAAAATGGCTCCAAATAAACTGATACCAGGTGGGACACATGGAAAAATGGTTGGGTGAATACACTCAAGGATGATGATGATTTATTAATGGAAAAAGAGGAGGAGACATTTACTATAGGCATGGTGGCCTTCACATTAAAGGGAAATGCGCTGGATGGGAAATTCCCTTCCAGTGTAGCATCCGTCCGTCTCCATCCTGCATGAATTATTCACGAGTTGTTGGCGTTACGTAACAGGGAGTGGATGGTGAAATCCTGTGATGTAAAATCATTCTATTTCAGGTCCTTGGCAATAATGGATTTCAACACAGGAAAACCTCAACAGAAATAGACAAGTCCCCCTTTTTTTAGCTTGTAGTGGAGAATTAGGACAAACTGTGTGCTACAGTGTCTTTGAAATGATCTGAGGAGATGTGTAGTGTAACTTCTTCTATGTTTTAAGGGTTTTAAAAAGAAGAAGCCTTTTTGTTAATGGTTAGCCCACAAGACCAAAAGTTAAAGTGGAAATGATAAAGAAATAGATAGTGATGAAAAAACAGCCTGGATAGAAAGACGGAAATAGAAATATCACACATAAAAAAAAGTGACATCCCATACGTGGGTGATTCGTCTACTGGGTATAAATGACAGGATCCACCTCCTCATTTCAATGTTCTAAGATTTTCTTTCCCACCTTTCTCCAGCTCCACAGGGAAGAGCTCCAGTTTCTCCACCCTCTTCTCCAGCTCGTACTCTGCGGAGGAGGCCACAGGATCCACCTCTTCGTTGCGACGGTCATAGTCCTCGTTGGAGTAGGTGTTGAACACCTGGAGAGGGAGCGGAAGGAGTTAAAGGACGTGGGCACATGAAATCAAATATAGCAGTTGGTTCACATTGTAGAGATAGAAATAGTTCCTCCACCTCAGCAGCATGATTCTGGAGGTTTAATAAAGTTTATGAAAGATGTACTGTACCTACAAATATGGTAGGACACTTCTATTCTTTGATGACAACAGTGAGTAATGCTGCTGCTTCTGAAGCTCATGAATGGATGGAGGTAAATAAGGGCTTTTATTATCCCAACCAATGCTTTATCTACAAAGCCGACAACACTGTGGTAAATAAAGGCCCGATAACAAAGCCACAGCTACGACCACAAATCATCCTGTTAATCAACAGGAAACTGAAATGTAAAGAAACAGTGTAGTGATGGGGGATAGCATAGGAAGGCCATCCTCCACTGAGCAGTGCGGTCATCGTAGGAGCCTCTCCTCCACAGCAAGAGTCAACCGTCACTTCACATCACATCCTGGGCCAAGCACTCCCACTGCTCTCTGCACTGAGGAGGAGGGGGGAAGAGGTGAGGAAGCTGTGCACAAGCAGACTCAAACGTGCATACTGCTGTCACGTCTGTAGTGCAGCGTTCTGCAGAATAAAGGGGTGCAAGGGTATGCAAAGTGTTTATGTGCCTAGGCACGCGTGGACGATGATATAAGCGTCGTCTCAGGTGTCTGCTTCTCAGTCAGACACACACCTGCACACACACACTGACTGCAGCTGCTGTTATTAAAATTTGAGAAACAAGTGCCACATGGTGCCGTCCCCTATACGCAAGGATATCATATATTTAGCTCGATGACATCAATTATCAAAGTCGTTCACAGTGCTGCATGCCCAAGGAGCTTTGCCACATCCACCTTGCTGTTGTGTCACTGAGCGGGTCAGTCAGTGCCTATGTCAGGGCTCTGACCTCTTTATGTTAGGTGAAACAGGAAATCTCTCCCCAGTAGAGATCAATAAGGAGTCATGTCACATCACGTGTATTGATTAAAGCCTAAAGCCAGATTTATGGCTGCCAATACAGGCTTCTGTCGTCACCATTTAACATGATTGGAAGGTTGAAAGTTAAAGGCAAAAAATGCCGTTGAGATATTTGTGCTTTTAGATACACATTTTTAATGCTGTAGTTGAATGTGCCATGAGATTGACTGATATCTTAACCACATGGTACAGACGCGACAAACTACAGTGGGTAAATACATGGCGCTGTCTTAAAGAGACATTGTGCTGGTTGTACACACAGCTTGGGCACATTGATGTAGCGTGATGCAGCCAGAGTTGGCTTTTAGTCTTTGCTCTGTGTGAGCCTGCGTGAGCGCTATCCGTGACCTCTCTGTCATCAATCATTCAGTGTGATCAACAGCCCTGCATTATTAACGCTTGCATGCACACACACACACACATCCATACATAGACATAATGTCGTGCACAGCATTAAAGAAATATAAACAAATACACACAGGCACACAAAAAGCAAGCTGTAAAGGAGATACACACCTTACTCCACACACACACACACACGCAGCTACATAATAAATACCAATGCACAAACACACACTGCTGACGAAGGCTAACACCAGCACTTGCACTGTCCGGGACGTCCTGGACGGGATGCTACCACTGGCAGTAAGAACATTCTCTAATGGCCTCTCTCAGTCACTGTGCGCTATCTACAAACACATTAGCATGTGGCCAGTCGGAGAGAGGGAGCCAGAGAGGGAGAGGTCATGGAGAGAGATGAGGACAGATGAGGGTGGATCCATGAGAGAAGGCGAGCAAAGAGGAGGCAGAGAAGGCGCAGTGATGGAGACAGATAAGAAAAGGGCAGGATGGGGGATTCCAAAAAAAACAAAAAAACACACACAACAAAAACTGAGAGACAGATGAACTGAGAGGACAAAGGATGGACAGGAGAGCACCGGTGACTGAGAGAGGGAGTGACAAGATAAATAAAAGAGCATGCACCGGGGAAATAAGAATAGGTAGGCAGAAGGGGAGTGAAAGAGAAATAGAGAGACAGACCGCACCATCAAATGGAAAGCATTTACCCACAAGATAAAGAAACCTGACGGTTATCTGACTCTAAACGGAAACTACCGGTATATATCTCCAGAGAAGGGAGGCCATGTTCAGTCAATTCAGTACATATTAAGGCACCAGAAGAAAGAACAGAGCTCAAAATTACCCTGGCTTAAAAGGGATGAAAGAAGGTAGAAGAGCTTGCTAATACGTGAAGGTCAGCCAGTGCAGACTGATAACTGATTCAATTGATGTCTCTTATACGCTGTATTAGGAGCTAAGTTTTTACATTTCTTCTCACTGATAGGATGTATAATCTTCTTGTTCTTCGACAATAATTGGATTTTGTTCTGCCAAAAAAAAAAAAAAAATCTGACCTGAAGTAACAGAGGAGAGATAAGGACAAAAAAAAGATGGAAAGAGAGAATGTGAGATGGTACAGTAATGTGTATTTAACCTTGGCAGTATGGTCGGATGCTGCTGCCTGCTGTGTGTTTCACTATACAGAGCTGAAATATGGGCAGTGTACAGGATACAAAACACACACTAAAAAAAGGTTTCTACCTTCCAGGTTTACTTTTAGAGTATGCAGCCCTACTGAATATGAACAGTGGCTTGCCCCGCCCACAACTTCCAACTTGGCTCAAAGACCTTACACTGTGGTGATGTCACAGATTTTTAAAACACTTTTCTTACCTCAAGGAAAGTTTTACAAATATAAAAACCTCCATGAATCAAAAAGTTATAACGAAAGAGTCCTAATAGAGCTTGTTTGCAGTTTAAGGTGTCCCATCAACAGTTTTACAGATGTAAATATTACGCGACCCACCAACCGAATCACCGCAATAAAGGAAGCATGCATCTACTGTGTCTATACCTAGAACCACTGAGCTAGCTAGTCTTACAGCTCAGCCAAAGAGGAAGCCGTCAATGAATATGTCTCGAGCAATCACTGGCACGAGCCTCTGGTCCATGAGTAGATGCACGCTTCCCCAGGTGCTGATTCGATTGGTGGGTGTAGTTCGGTTGAAAGAAAATAGTTCCTACATGACACTGCTCACAACAAGGTCTGTGGATGAGAGACATCGCTGCTGAGTTTTTCAAAAGTATTTTTTGGCGCTTTGAGCACCACAAGCTGGATGCCCTCTAATTTAATTACATTCCAGACAAAGCAGACATCTCTATGTCCAATATCTCCAGGTCTTGGCGGCTGACACCAAAACAATCTTGATTGACAAACAGCACCACAGGTAAGAGGGAAAAATGTGTACTTTGACTTTGTCTCTTTGAGTCCAGGTTGCTCTGACAGAGTTGACAAGACCCAACACTGTATGTAGACAGAGATTTCAGAGACAAAATAAATCATGACAGCTCCATCGACCTTAATATGATGCGTATCAATATGTTGACCCACATAACCTAATAAAAGGATCCCTGGGAGCAGCAATGTCAGAGCGCTTCACCCTTATCTGCATTAATAACTGTGTGAAATCTATATCTTCATCACATCAAGATGACAAACACCCACAAATTTCCACTTTCAAGTCCACTTGGTGTGTGCTGAGGCAGGTCATAATGCTGCACTGAAATCCAGTTTTTATTGAAGAGGCAGCGCACAAGGACAACCACTGAATATGGAAGTATAATGGGCCGTCTCTCCATGGGGTGCCCCCCTGGAATAGAATTGGAAAAGGCTTTTGAGGGATTAAACACAACACACAACCATTTACATGTAAATATATTCCTCTACACTCCCTGCACTTTCTTTCAAGCTTAATGCACTCCTTTGGATGAAAAAAGCCTGTGTCAACAAAAAGTCAAGATTTTAGGATTCACATAAAAGTGCCTCATTTTCAGATGGCTGGACACATATATTTAAAATCATAAATAGAGTTTAAAATAGTTTTATGGACTGTGAGGTAATGGTGCTTGCTGAGGACACTGTGCTACCTCATTTCAATGCTTAATCTAAAACTTCTGCATATCCTCTTATCATGGGAGCTGGTAAATAAATCGTCTTACAGTCTCTCATACAGCACACATGCAGGCACACCTCCTTCTCTGAGATAGTCTGATAATGGCGAGTCTCCTTTCTCTCTGTTTGTCAGTCCTCACTGTATCAACCGATATCTCTCCTCTTCCTCTGCTTATCCTCAGCTTTCAACACACTGATCGATCCCCCTGACACCAAACACACACACATTTTTCCATTTTGTCAGTAATTAAATCCCTCACAATGGAGATACGTGTGCTTGAGTGCAGACAGCAGCTCTGCTTGGGCATCCACAGATTGGCAGTGTTGTTATTTGACCTCCAGGGCTTGCGGGACGATGCAGGGAATTTAGTTTGACTCTTCTGAAATACACTTTTACTGTCATTTATGGATGCTGCTGCAGCTGCTGTGACTCTGCAGATGCCTGCGGACACCCTCAGCTACTGACTTCAATGAAGCAGAGCCCTCTCACTCAGTACAAGTGCATCTCGCTCTCACTTTATGTGTATATGGGGGCTTGAGTGTGTATGCTAAAAAAGCACATCAAGTATGTGAGTGATAAGAGTGTGCATGCAGGCTCTGTGTGCATGTGTGTGCAGCCGGTTGAAGTTTCATTGCAGGTCACATGTCTGCACAAGCATGCGTGCATACATGTACATGCCAAGCTGGTGTCCTGAATCAAGATTCATCTCACTGCCTGTGGTGCTAGATGACAACCGCTCAGCCAAATAATGTCTGTCAGTCTGTCTGGACATCCTCAGGGACAGAGGAGTGCGGATTAACCAAGGGCCCACTAAGCCACAGGGGAGGAGAGAGGAAGAGGGAGCTGCAGAACATGCGGGTGAGGCTTGAAAAGAAAAAGGTAAAAAATAAAAAAAAAGGAGGGAGATAGTATTTGAGAGGAAGCGGTAGTGTAATCACAGATGGAGATGGACTGGGACAAAAAAGGAACAAATGAGGGGACACAAGACGAGATGCAGGAAGCTTTAAGATGATGAGAACATGGAGGAGGAGTAAATGAAAAGGAAGAATCGAGTTTACAGAGGAGGCAATATCCACAGAGAGAGAAACAGAGTGACTCATATGATTCATGGGTTAGAGCAGTGGCAGACAGTGAGGCTATTGAAGAGTGAAACAGGCAATAAGAGAGAAATAAAGAAAAGAAAATGAAAAAAAAGAGAAAAGCCAAGGAGCGGGTAAGGCTTGGGGTAATGCGCTCCAGGGTTGTTTGAGTCCCTGCCTAAGATGTCACGGCATGGCGCCCATGCCCGGCCAACCGCCTCTGATGGTATTAAACTAGGGCCTTTGGTGTGTCGGTGCCAGTGCCGTCGCCCGTCCTGCGCCTTCCAGACAGTGGATGCTGCCCAGGGCAATAAGAGGCTGGAAAGCCCAGGAGAAATGTTCCTACTGTTGTGGCACGAGCCCAGCAAACCCTGCAGTGGATTAACTACAGCCTGGCACACACACATACACACTCGCACAGTCTGCTCTGCTGCGACAGCTCAGCACATTTGCATTCCATTACTTGTACCTGTGGCCACCCCACCCACACACACAACACCGTGCCGGAGGGCTGACAGGTGCTGAGGAAAGTGTCTGGATGCTGAGGGGACGAGACACTTGCTGATGATGGAAATTAATTCATGTCTTGCGAGAGCAGACCGAGACTGACAGATATAAAGAGGTGGAGAGGGGAAGGAGTGAGAGTATGAAAAGAGACACACAAACAGAAACATCCAGTTCTTCGTACAGATAAGCGAGAACGTACAGATTTTACAGTCGATTCAAAGCCAACCCCTCCGTCATCTTGACATGCATCACCCCTCATCTGAGGAAGTGACACTGACTTTTGAGTCAGCATTTCTTTCTTTAACTGAGGCAGCTTCTGCATGCAGAGCAGACACACACACACTGTGCAGACAAGTGGAATACACTGCTCATATGTTCTCTTTGTAACATAATCAAGATTCAGGTTTAGAGCTTTTTTTAGCTGCTGTTTCTGTGGCCGGATTGTTTTTTTCCAGTCTGCTGTTTATGGCCTGATACCACTGGGTGCCATGACTCCCACCAACAAACCAAGCCACTGGCCAACTACAGGATGAGAGACACAGAGAGCTGTGGGAGCGAGGGGCCGGCTTTAAACAGGGGGCAGAGCGTAGTAAACAAGTGCAACTGAATGGCTGCAGACAATGTCCTGCTTTATTTTATGTCTTGGTCATATACAGTGAGTGGGAGGCTGGGATCACAAGGAACACAACAACAACAACAACAACATGTTGCTTGTTACAGTATTGATGCTCTAATGCCTACTTGCTATGCTATGCACCTCATTATGCTGCATCAATGACTTGGCAGAGTTTGGGACCACAGTCAGTATTCAGATTTCTCCACAGCATAATGACCACTCTGTGTGATCTGGAATGATTCTGCTTTGGCACAGATCTCAGGACAGAAATCAGTTTCAGCATTTGAGTAAGTTTGAATTCAGACAGTTCACCTTAAACACGTTCCTAGCTCACTACAAACAAGGAGATGGTGACAGTGCAGCAGCCTGAACCGTCCTCAGCGCCGGCTTAGCAAACACTGAGGACACTGTGTTACTCAGACGCTCTGTTCTGTGCAGTTGTTTTGCTGCAATAAAACAATATGGCAGCACACTGATGATATCATTAGCAGTGGACCAGATTGGGAAGGTGGGGGTTGGATGGTGGTTCATGACACAGTCCACTGTATGGCAACTGACCAGCCTCAAAAACCACAAGGCACATCTCGCCTTTCCTGGATCATTAAAAATGCATCCCCCGGGGAGGATCGGGTGGCACCGAAACAAGCAAACAAAAACACCACTGCATTAATAATGGAGTGACTAAGCTACATGCACGCACATACCCTCACCCGGGTTTGGAGTAGTTGTACCTGTCAGAGATAAAAGAGGAAGGAAAAATCCTCGGAGTCATGACGATGTGCTTTCACAGCTGGGCTACTTGACGAAACAGCATTTCCTTGACAGCTGAATTTTAATTTATGATACCTGCTGGATTGTTTTTGCTGCCTTTTTGCTCAGATATCTGCATTATAACACATAAAGCCATCACACAAGTTTCTCCACTACTACATGATTTGTAAGGAGTCTAGCTGTTAGTCAAGATTTTGGATTTAGCCTCTCCGAAAGGAGCTTAACCAAAATACCCGACTGTCGTTCTGAATGAGCTCAGCTGCTGTTTTTTGCTGGTCTAACCAAAATGTCAGCTGTTATATCGCTGCTGTGGCAGAGTGTCGGAACTCTCTCCCAACAAAACCCTGCTCTCTCCCATTATACCCAGCCACAGATTGCATAATTAGGAAGCTGACAGCCAGCTTCAGTCAGCTCACAGAGGGAAAACACCAGAAATCAGGGCAGAAGGGAGAAGCATCGGGCTCTAAAGTATGTTGCAATTAATAGATATGCATACACAGGATGTTTTCGTATCACAAATAATGGCAAAGTACCATTTAGCAGCAGTTAATCAGAGTTAACTTTGACATTGAATGTAGACTTTGGTGCATTCACGTTACTTATTTTTACCCCTACCTCTTGTTTTCTAGTCCCCCTTTACCCCTCAGAGCAGAGGATTAGTGGTTGAAATCCTCCCTTATCAAATGGGAAATTCAAGACCCTGATAGATCATCAGAGATCATCGATGACGTTTATGTTAACAAATGTGACTATGGCAGTAATGATATTATCACAAGGACATTTGCGCTTTATCTGATGGGGATAGAAAAGTATGTGAGCTTGAGATTCATTCACAACTTAAGTTTCACGCTATCCATCAGTCAAATAAGTCATCAAATGAAAAAGCACACTGCGTCATTACCAGGCCACCAGTGGTGTTCTGTAGGTTAATGTTAGCAAGCTGTGCTCCTACCCTGTCAATCTGCACTGATATTACAGGAGCTGTAATAAGTGCTGCAACTTAGCTGCTGGACTTTACTTAAATGTCAGCCGTCATATGCCATTGAAGGGGCTGGAGGGGGTTGCGGCATGGAAATGTGTCCAAATGCAGGACTGTCATGCACAAATCAGCAATAGCAATGTTTTTGTTACACTTGTCATGAAGAAAAGGACAATACATTGAAACAACATTTAACTAACATATAAAAGAAAATACAGTTGAGCACTTGAGCAGCACAGTTTGGGGCGTGCCTCTGGAAAAACCTTCGTTAGGAGGGTCATGTAGCCCTAACACTTCGCCCTATCCCTTTATCCCAATAGGACTCAGAACAGCCTACCCTTAGGACACACAAAAAGGAGGGGTAAGGGCTTAGTGCTAGGGGCAAGGGGTGCATTGGGATTGAGCCTTTGACTCAACCACTGAGTGCGATTGAAGCAGAGATGTCTGCAAACTGGATTTTTAACCGATAGGTCATTGACTGCAACACTGAAGGTGGCTAAGCTGGGCCGATGCTGCTGCAGGCCTCAAATGCTATTTACAGTGACATTGCCAACATCCATGTCAGTATTGGTTCCAAAATTCGAGCAATGTTGTTGACACATATACCATTGGCCAGAAAGACAGACTGCCCTTAAGTAGAGTAATCCTTCCCATCAAAACGACGGTCAGAAAGTTCCTGGCTGGAAGCCATCTCATTTCAGCTTGTGAAGCACAAGACTGTATTAGTTGATGCTCCAGATCAGGATGATGTTAGAGTCACACAGATGTTTACTGTTGATGCATGTACTTTGGATTTAGTACAGTCATGTACAGCAGGGAGGACAGACCAGTAGTCTCTGTTGTCATGTACTGTATTAAGGGCAGTCAAATGAGCTCCCAAACATTCAAAAGAAATAACCGTCTGGCAAGGCTGTGGAACAGCACTGGGAGGGTGCTAGTTGGCATTTTCTCTGTTTTTAAGCATCAGCGACTTTGTCTTTATGTTCTTTCATGCTCCAGTAAAGTACAAGATGAGTCTCTGAATTGGTTTGATGTACTGCAGCCTGAGTAGCAAACCCGCATACAGCAAGAGTACACAAGCAAAATGTGTGTAGGTTGTTTCTGCAACAAAGTGTTTGTAGTGGGATCTAATCTGCAAGCATGAGGATATCAGTCTGAGGTAAGGGAGGGTTTAGAAACTTGTGCCAGACTGGGTGCACAGTAATACAACAATAATGAACTGTGCATTGTTAACAGCTACATTGTTCATTCAGTGTGATAAATGAATGAACTAATTCGAAAATGACATAATATCAATTAACAATACTTATGACTACAAATAGCAAACAGCCATGGAGAAATTAAGAGACAATGGGCCTGTGGACACAGACATGTAAAGTGTCCCCAACTCCTCTTTGAGAGGAAGACACCCAGACTGAAAAAACTGTGGTCATTTTGTATCTTTAAGTAGGTGTTTTTTGTCCCTTTGTGGTCATTTGATCGATTTTCCAGTAAGAAATGTTAATAATTACTTCATACAGAGGCTCTTTGCCTGTACCCTGTAGGCCTGTTCAGTAATATATCCAATATCCTGACAAGCAAACTACCTATTACCTTCTGACGCTGGTAGAGGGGGCATTTGGGGTCCTTGCCACCCCTGGTCACCATTCTGGTCCCACCCTTTGTCTGAGGCACATGAGTCATCTAAGTGACATCATATGCCCTGTGCTGACCTCACACCCTCTTAAATTCAGGAAACTGCATCTCCAAAAACAAAATACTCTTGCCAAAGTACACGACACAGACATGCATACAGCACAAAAAAAAGTATGAACACAACCATCTCTGTTGCAGATCAACACACCACTCAAAACATCTAGCAAAAGACATTCATAAAAAAGTCTTGTGGCTCCAAAACCACTGCCACAGAGAAGAGAAGTAACACACATCTATCGTATCGATTAAAGCTCTGAGCTCAGATCCATGCTACTCAGCATTCCACTAACGATGCAGCGGCAGAATCTAATGGACAAAACGCTAGGTCTCTTTGATACAGTAACAGACAGCATGCGAAGTGGAGAGGCTGATTACAGAGCTACTTCAGTGGCTGGTGAACTGCTGCTCCGCTCATCACATCTCCTTAATTCCATTACAATATCACGGTGTCTCCACTGATGAAAATGCTGTTGCACTACAGGCACAAAAAGTACCATTAAAAGGACGATATGAATGCCATCCACGTACAGAAGGAGGGAGGAAAACAAGAGGAGACTGACACAGCAGACTGCGTGCAGAGGGAGAAGCCTTCTTCTGACAAACTCCTGGGGTGCGGTTCCACAAAGAAAGACAGAAAACACACTGCATGCAAAGAAATCGGCAACAAGTGTGAGATGGTTAAAAGCTTTTGGGATTTGTTTGTGATCAAGGCTGGATTTTTTTTTTAAACTGTGAGGGAACCACACAGGGGAACAGAGCACTGGCTGAGATGTGTGTCATACCTTCAGATCAAACATTGTATTCTCAATGTCATATCAGCTGCACAGACCGTACTTTGACAACAGGACATCAAAAGTGCGATGGAAGATTGAATCCACTCCAATAATACTACATCAATCCATAGTCCACAGACTGAACAACCAAACTAGAGGTTCTAATGTCATGGATAAAACCGGTTGCTTGAATGAACATGAGATCTGATTCTCGTCTGTAGGTCAGTGCCTTCGGGAGAGCAGGCTGCCTTCGCCTCAGGCAGCTCAAAGCAGCCACTTCTCACTGGGTCAGTCAGGATGTTACAGCTGAGTGAAAGGATGTGGAAGTAATATTAATGAATAACAAAAAAACCTTGCATGAGTATTAACAAGAGTTTACAGCCATGGGAGGGACTCTGTGAGGCTGTACGAATACTGTAGGCGCAGCAATACACTGAGCTAAATGTTAACTTACATGCTAACAATGACAATTCTAATATTGTGACGTATAATGTTTACTGTGCTCACCATCTTAGCTTAGCATGTTAGCATGCTTACACAAGCCAATTAGTGATGGACACAAAGTTCAGCTGAGGCTAATGGAAATGTCATTAGTTTTACAGGTGTTTAGTCATGAACTAAGTGGTCAATGGACAAATATAAAGTCAGGTCATCACCAACAGTATTACGGTTTATCCCGAGGCAGGCCGTAACCAAAGACATAAGACATCTAACTAAAATAGGAGTTTCTGTGTGTCTGTCTTTTGATTTTCTCCACAATCATTCATCGTCACACTTGGCAGGTGTATTGCTGAGGGCCCAAGGAAGTGCAGTGTTGAGTGTGAAGTTGTTTAGATGAGAGGTTCTTGAGAAGCCTGAACAGGCGAGTCCTGAGGGGGCACTGCACTAGTGTCACTCACGGTGGTACTAGAGGAGAGACAGGCAAGCACCAAAGTCTCAGTATTACCGAACCGAACTCATGGATATCTAATTGTTGTCAAGACACCTCACCTAAGCTGGGCTCAGACTGCAGGAGTTATCAAATCCTAAATGATTTTGAAATTGGGTTGCATCACGCACATAAGGAGAAATTTAGAAATGTTATTCCCACTAATCTGCAACATGGACATGTTACTAGATTTGAAAATAATGGCTCATCACACACTACAGGATATTATTCTGCTTATCAAACCAGAGGGAGCATGAATGCACCAGCACACATGATCTCATGGGGATGCAGATGTAAATAAAGAGAGACTGACATCCTGTGACAACTTCCTGTATGTTAATAATGCTTTGCATTGGGGAAAACAAAAGCAGAAGGCTAAACGAGTCTAAATAAGAAACCTGGCTTGGTTGTTTTTTAGTGAGAACTGAAGGTGAGATTTTAACTTTCAGTTTTAGTATCTGTCAACAACAGTATGCTAGCGTTAGCCTCAAAGGCTAGACTGTTTATTGTTGCTTGGCAACACAGTCAGCTGATGTAGTCGTAATTGTAATCCAGATTTTAAATCCTAAATATCAAACAATAACATTATGGAGTCTGCGAGGAGTTCGTAAGGTTTAAGACTGGATCTGTAAACCTCACACATTACCAGATAATCTGGGCTGAACACTGGTGCAGACCAAGGTCCTAGACCAGATTTCTCCTCTGTTTGTCGGGAGGGGTGAATCAGGGATAAATTGGCTCCAAACTCCTGTAGTCAGAGCCTGGGTTTTAGGAGGACACTTCACTTAGAGCCAAAAAACTCAGCCCAGAGGTGGCACTACATAAAAACTCAGAGCATCATCAGTCAGTAGGGTTCATCCTCTGGGGACGACTGTACAGACAATCAGTCCAGTAGTTGTTGAGATATTTTATTCTGGACCAAAGTGGTGGACCACCATTACCATCTACAGACCCATGCTGGTAACATGGCTAAAAACTAGATTTATAAACTCAACACTTGTGAAAGTCTAGGGCTGAAACTTACAACTATATTCACTGTTGATTTATCCATTTATTATTTTTTCGATTAATCAATAGTTGTTTGGTCTATAAATGTTTCAGCTCTGGTGAAGTCAAACCAATAACAGGCTTCCTTGAATATCTGGACCTGTTATTCGTCTTCCCAAACACAAGCCAGTGTGCATGTTTACAAAATGTGCCAAAAGCTGGTTGTGTGTCATCTTCTCCCTGTGGCTGTCATGATGATTTCTAAAATTAATTAAGCTTTCAAAGCTGGGATGTTGAAATTATTTATCCGCTTTATGGGGCAGAACCAAGAAATATTACATGAAGGGGAGGGGACGTTAAGTATTAGATTATAAAACTGCAGTTTTTTTCAAGGTTTTCTCTGCCGTCTCCTCCCACAGGGGTCAAGCTGGACTCGTGCGGGGCCGAGGGCTGAGAAAATAGCTTTGTCTCTTTCACTATATAGACGAACAAAAGACAGAACCCTGCTTGTTCCTCATGTGCTGAGAGGAGAGGGGGTGTTTGATGGAGAAGTGGGAGGGGTCCGTGTCTAATTGTGCGTGTGCGTCTGTGTGAAGGAGGGGGCAGTGCCTCTGTTGAATATTCCATATGATGAACGAGCGTCTGTCCTTTTCATAGAAAACAGAAGCCTTGAAACGACAGACAACAACAGAGGAACATATTCCCCGCCTGCTCGACCTAAATGGGACAACAAGCTTTGTAGTGCTCACTTTCACTGTGAAAACAAGAATGAAATAAATTAAATACATTATCAAAAACATACATTTATATTATATTTGATGCTTAGCCAGACGATGAACTAATATCCTTGTGGAAATGTATGCTTTTGATTGTGTGTGTTTTAACGCACGTGTGGTGGGTCCTGAGAGAGAGGAAAGGAGAGAGATGCAAAAGGACACACACTGCAGAGACAGTGCAGGGTAATTAGTGAGCCAACATCACGTTTTCTCCTCAGAATAACTGGGCTAATTGTTCTGGTTCGTTACAGCATGTTAATAGGATTGATCTTCAACTTGTGGAATGTTTGTGTTAGCTCCAAATCTACATAAATCTCACTCTCTAAATTACCGCTCACATTTTACACACACACTCGCTCACACGTTGACTGTATGTCAACAGGCTGAGAATCTTCAAAATAAAGACAGATTTCATTGACAATCTAGACGAAAAGGAAAAGTGCAACCTATTGCATGTTGTTTACTACTGCAAATGTTAAGCTTATTGATTCCAAATGCGTGAGGATAAAGACTGAAAAATATTTCCCATAATCTTCCAAATCCATCTTCCCAATCCACAAACACTGGCTGCATTGTGTCCAACTCAGCACTGCAAACAGTGTCAAAATACTTCACGGCAGATGATGCAACAAATACTTTGCTAGAGCAATGTCTGTTCATTTAAACCAAGAGGTTACCAGAGGAATTAAACTCTGTGGGAACTGGGCATTATGGCTGCATCTTCACCACACACAAGGACCTTTATTCAAAAGTGAAACCTTATTGTGGAGTTATTATTACGACCTTTCCAGTCCCTGTAAAATCCCTGTGGCATGGACGGTAAAACTGGATGTGATAACTTGCCATAAATCTACCGATACCACTGAGCCTAACGGACACAAGGTTACATGCTAGACACACACATACACTTGGTCCACCATATTCTGTACATACAGTACAGATTCGTGACAAACTCTGCCACTGAAATGTACAAAATATCCTAACTCAATAAATAGCTTCTTCATTAAAAGACAGAGATGAGACTGTTTGAGAAAAACAAACACGGTATCATGTGTGAAAACTGTGTGGGTGCAGAACCAGCATGACTAACACATGCACAGATGTTCTCCTCATGCGCACGTCAATTTCCCAGAGGGCGATGCTTTGACCCTGAAGCTCTGCATCACAAAATAGCTACACAATTTGATATTTTATCTACCGTATCACAGACCTATTAAAGAAACAAAATGTGAAAGCACACTATAAAGGTCTTGTGAGGGTAAAGATTACCGATGTCAGATCATTTAATCGTGGTCATGTGACCTCATAAAAATGTATGTGAAGACAACAAAGCTAACCACATCGGGTAGTTCAACAGTAACTATAAATACGAGCCCATAAAAGGAAGCTCTGAATACAATATTAGCTCTGTGTTGTTTTAACCTACTTTTGATAAGAGCAGCACAAGGGCTTTTATGTTGGATTGTGTTCAGTGTGTTTACACAATTAAGCTTCCACAACAGTTTTGTTCAGTACCCAACTTACTGTAATGGGGGCAGTGCTGAATCGAATCTTCCTCTTTTGAGGGATGTCCTCTTTGTTTTCTTGTGGCAGACCGGGAATTTCCGTCAGATCAGAGCCCGGGTCGTAGACAATATCCTCATCGTCTCCGTAGAGGTCGTCCTCAGGATCCGTGCAGCTTTCCCCCCAACCCTGGTAACAGGCGTCCCCATCTGCGTTAAAAATCACCCGCTCATTCCCAACGTATTCCTCATCCGGTTCTTCCGCCTGATCCTTGGGAGATTCAGAGGACTTGTCGTCTCTTGAACCGTCTCCATCCTCCTGGCTGTCCCCAGCTGGTGTAGTTGGGGTTGGCAATGGCTCAGGGGTCGCATCGTCAAAAGCTTTGTCGGTAATCACAGCATCATCTGTAGGTTTTGAAGCTTTGGACACCCCTAGATCCTCAGTATGTTTTCTTGTTTCTGAAGGTTTCTCTTCTTCCTCTTCACATGAGCCATTGACCTGGCTTCCGTTGGTGGTGACCCCAGACAGACGCTGTCTATCTCCGCCCGTAGTCTTAACCTTGTCTGCTTTGTCTTGGGCTTCTTCCTCTTTTGATGCAGGTTTCAGCTCTGAAGTCTCCGTCCCAGGACTGGGGCTCAGAAGGTCCTCAGAAGAGGAGGATGTTGGAACCTTTCCTCCTGTCCTGCTCCGGTAGCTTCCACGAACTGGAGATTGTCTTGAATCGTCTTCACTGACATCACCTCCGTGGCGGTGGAATCCGTCTGGTGAGTAGAGGGCCCGTCTGCTGACTCCTTTGTAGGGCGCACCTTGGTTTTGCTGGTCAGCGTTTTCAAAAACAGCACTAAGTTGACTGACAGTTGGCGAGGACGCCTCTGTTCTAGAGCAAAGTGAGTCCAAGGAGTCTGTGCTGCCTCGATTAGACCTCGCACCTCGCCAGTCGTCTAGATGCTCATGGGAACCTCGTTTATCGCGTCCGTATGGAAAGACTGGTGACTGGGACTGGTCACGTGACTGCTGCTCAAACAGCTTCCTGGTTTCAGAGAACTTTGCTCCAGCACCTCCGACTCTGTCAGCTGACGAGGAATGCTGGAGTCTTATCACCGATCCGTCGGCCTTGTTGATGAAGTTGGTGGGCTTGACCAGCTTTTGCGGCGAGGAATCATCACAACCCCTGGCCTTAGCCGGCACTTTTTCTGTGCCCATCTGCATGAACATGTCCTTAATGCGACTGACATGGCTGCCATACTGGCGGCCCCTCGGCTGTTTCACCCGTTCTAAGTCTTTGGGCTTGGAGTCTCCATCGATCCGGGGCTGGTCAAAGGCCCTCTTTAGCGCCTGAAACTCAGCCCGGTAGGCATTACGGTGGGGGGAGGCACTCCGGAGGCTGGTCCTCTCCCCCGAGGCCTCCGTCTTCAGCATGATGATGTCTTTGGATTCAGGGGGGATGTCAGCATCGCCGTGGCCTCATTAGAATGTGGGAGTGAGGAGTCTAGTTTGACCTACTGCAGCTCTGCCTAGTTGGATCCACCTGATGTTGTAGTTCCTTTAGACCCATTCACACCTGCGGAGATAAAAACAGACACTGTAAATATAGGAACATTTTGTAACATTGCATTATAATATGATTTCAAGAGATAACTATTTAAACATGCACAGGAGCAACACATAAACTGAAAGTGGCTCTTTCTCGTAAAAAAAACACCACAAAGCTTGAGAAGGGATCATTTTCACCTTCCATCAATAAAACTGTTCAGTAACATGGGAGCCAAATATGCTGATGTATGATATAAGGAGTCTTAGTACAAGAGGACTAGTTACGAAAGCCTCTTGGACTCTAAAAGCACCCTGATTATGTTGTCTTTTCAGCACTGCTGGCACCGTTAACCTTCTCAAATCAATATCTGCGTTTGAGCTCTTTATGTTTAAACTGGTGCTATGCTGCAGGAAATATTATTGTTTTCTTCTCCTCTTTTCTCTCTCACCCACTCCCTCTGTTTTCTATAGTAAGCTGTGACCCTTGTACGCCGCCACATCCCACAGCTTTTTAAACCATCACTGAAATTATGCTGGTTCCTACTTAATGCCCTTAAACAAAGCATTTCATGGTAGTTGCAACCTTTGCTGCACGGAGAGACAAGGCTGTTGAATGCACCATTTTAATGTGTTGATGCCATCCCAGCAACAAAAATACTAAACATTTCATGAACTGAACGCCTTGCAGTTTACCCACCATTACAATAATACTGCATTGGAGCAGGGTGGCAGGCTAGTCTAGGAGTTAAATATTCCATACCAAAAGCCATAAATGTTTAATCCTGTTTGGAAATACATTCACACACAGAGGATGGTGAAATATGACACAAAAACACCCATCTGGGAAACAGAGAATCCATTAATCTCAGTTGTGCTGAATGGTATGGATGCATCAGCAGCAGCAGCAGCAGCAGCAGTGGCTCAAACCTAAATGTCCTGGTTCAATATTCATTATTCACCATGCCGGACTCTTGCTGGTAACACCTAGGTAAAATCCTTGTGCAAAAAAAATCAACTTGACTAACATCCTGTGCTGATTTGGATGATCCCACACGGGCACACAAAGTTAGAGGTGAAAGATGAAAGATGAAATTGAGGCTTTAACATTGTGTCAGTGGGATCAGACAAACAGGCACATCAGCCACACCGCACACAACATGACAGCTCAGGTTTCCCCATTCTGACACTGTTTAACATTTATTCATGTGCATTTTCCCCCCCGTGCACATGCAGGGGCGACAATATAAACGACTGACCTTCCTCTGTGATCACCAGAAGACTAAGTTAACTGTTAACCACAAACCACAGCGATGTTGCTTCAATGTTACAAAAACAAAAGAGTCAGACTTACATTCATGGCTCCGGCTTCGCTTGACGCGTGATACAAACAAACTGTAATCCCGAGGCTACACTCGTGGGCAATATAGATGCTCTTGTTGCAAAACCTTTCGAAAAAACATTTCTATCCCACGCTCGTAAATTGTCCGGGACGGAATCGCCACTACAGAAAGGTTTGGACACACTGGAGCCGCTACAACGCCATTGCAGGCAGCGGGTGATGCTGCCAGTCGCGCTATAGGGGTGTCGGTGCAATTTGGCAGCTCCTCTCACTGAGAGCTGCACTGTGGCTGCGTTTGAGAGGGCTGGTCCGATTTACGTCTGCAGGATGGTAAAGTAAACATACTTAGCTGTGATGGTAGCCGGCGATTTGCGAATGTAAAGCCTCATGTGACAGGTGCTAAAACCTGAACTGCGGCAATGGTTTGGTCCGATAATCTGCTGCGCGGAGGGGGTTTCAGTGAGCTGCAGTCTGGCATAAATACCAGCACACAGCAACTGTAACTTTACTCGCTGCTTATTGTTCATCAGCGGGGTTTGGGTGGGGTAGATGGGGTCAAGGACCACTCAGGCTGCGCGATGGGTGCTCAAATTAGGGTGACTAAACATGAGGACCAGCAGAGGGCCTGGAGGAGTTTGTATGAGGGCAGAGACAGAAAAATGGCAAGTCTGATTTCGCTGTTGATTCACTGGACGTCAGTGTGCTGAGAGAAATAAGGACAACAACATCTGCTCTTTCCTACATCCCATCAGTCTGAGCACAGGTGTGAATTTCAGGGGGGGCACAGGGGGCACCACCCCCTCAATATTTTAAAGACATGCATCTGTCCCTACCAATAAAAAACATCAAAGTAGCAAAGGTCTTGCATTTTGAGGAAATTAAAGTCATTTCTATCTGAAAATGCTGCAGAAAAGACACAAATAAATGCACAAAAATTCACCAAAATGCAGAACATTAGGCGTCTCATACCCTGGCTTTTTGCTGGTATCAAAAGCCAAAATGTCCAGTTGGAAATATTCATTTCATTCATTCATTTTCTGTAACCGCTTATCCTTTTGCCGGACTATCTCAGGGCTGACGTATAGAGACACACTCACACCTACGGGCAATTTAGAGTCACCAGTTAACCTGCATGTCTTTGCATTGTGGGAGGAAGGCAGAGTACCCACAGAAAACCCACGCTGACACAGGGAGAACATGCAAACTCTACAAAGGAGGAGGAACCCCTTTTGTTGTGATTCGACTGTGCTAACCACTGCACCATAATAGATAAATATATCAATATTAATCTATATTTGTTGCCTAGACAACTTAAATATAAACATATAAAGACCAGATTTTTAGGATTTGTATTATGAATCTATTTATCCAGTGAAGCCATACAGCGTGCGTCCCTGCCTCTTCAGAGCATCCACAGCAGTCACAATCTTCTCTCAGCATGTTCCATGTAGTTAGGTGATGGCATCATTGATCACATTCTCCACGAAGACCTTCAACACACCGCGACCTTGGAGCTCAGACCAGAGATACATTTCACTCAACAAAAAATGGTGGGTTTCATTGTCGTTAGATATAGCCTCTTGTATGGCTATTTAAAACATTTGCACGGTGGTTGTTCTATATAGCCAGAATTCTGGAGTATTAAGGGTCATATTGGCCATAAAAAAGCCTAGCTCAGAAGCTCAAAATTTCCTGAAAAGGAACCCAAACCCCTGGTTTCATATGTGTCCACCCCCAATGTTGAAATGGCACCTACGCCCTTGATTCTACCTAAAGGTGACACTGGGCATTTATTCCTTCTGGAAAGTGATAAATGTCTTGAGCAGACTTCACTCAGCCACACGTAATGAAATGAGAGCCTCTGAATATTAAAGTTGGCTTTACTGAGCTCACCATACTCACACACTCACATGCTAAATACACATCAGAAAATTATATGGTTCCCAGAGTTTGAAGTCTCTTTTCCTGATTCACCTGTTTGCATTTACATTTTAACAATAAAGAAGATTAAGAGTGTAAACATCCTAGCTGGCTGAGTCACGTGAAGAATCACAGCAAGCTCATATTATATGTTATATTCTGAAATTAAATCCTAATCAAAGGTTCATCACAACTCATTCATAAAGTATGTGTGATTTAACAAATAAAAGCAAGCATGAATTTGAATGAAATATTTATGCCTAACTTTGTCACCCTCTTAAATCCCATAAAGCAAATCTCATTTATAAACATGCAGTCATATGATCTGCCAAATATGCTATTTACATTATTATCATAGTAAGGTAAATTATATTTTTGCATGGTAAATGGTTACATAATAAATTTTATGTAACCATTTCGGTCCACACTGAACTCACTCAAAGCCCCACATCCATTTTTACTTATGACCCTTCACATTTTCAGTGCCAGCATCTTTAAAGGATGTCTTCACCATAAGGTCTGTTGTATCTGTTGCGCTACAGTAAACCTTCATGAGCTATAGTTTGTTCCCATTTAGCAACAGCGTTTGCTTCTGAGGAGAGTGGGTGTGTTGCATCTCGCCCTGCACCTCAAAATAGGTAAATTCAGGACAATTAAAGTGTAAATTGAAGCTCAACACAGCATATGTGGAGAAAGAAGTGGACTGAAATTAATCCAAATCAGTGCACTTTTACCACATAAGATATCAGACACATTTGGCCACCATCTTAACCTCGTGCCAAGTAGGAGATGCTGTGTTTTCCAAGTCTTCATGCATCTTAGCGCATGCATTGACCTATACTGTTTGTTGTGATACATTCAGTCCAAACGCTGGCTATGTGAAGATGTTGCTAAGCAACCTAAAAATAATCTTAAGGGAATAAAAGGGGAGGGTGAGAGAACAGAACAGCCTCGCAACTGCAGAGCACTGAGGAAGGATAGCATCGTGTTTTTCACCACAGAGGAAGCCATGAATCCAGTCTCAAATATCCCCTCATCAAACAAGAGCCGTTCAGTGAACACGGCCGACATGTGAGCCAGAACCAGGACCCTTTCCTGCAGAATCAAAGTGCTCTCTTAGTGGCAGCTGACATCAAGCGAGCATGAAGGGTGAATTAAGGGTCCCACAGCCCTTTAGCGGGCCTGACTCGAAGCCAGGGGGCCAAAACATGACCATCTGTCTGCTAGGACTGTCTCTGCAGGGGGTGTGGGCAGATTGGAGCAGACTTCTTAAACATGTCTGTGCCCTCTAACAGCTGGGCTTAAGAGGTCATGCTCTGGTGAGGTGATGGTGTGTGTGCATGTGAGTGATGGCCTGTTTGTTTGTTTTCATAAGTCATATTTTATCTAGAAATCATCACGCTCATGGATCAAAAAGAAATCAAAGAGGGCATTAATAAAGAGAGGAATTTAGCAACCTTAATGAAAAAAAAAGATAAAAAGATGCTTTAAGAGAGTCAATAAAATGGCATGTAGTCCCTCATCACAGGGAGACAGGTCAACAGAGATGCAGTCACACAGCAGCCACTCCTTATATTTGATATACAGCCAGAAAAAAACCAAACCCCCCTTTTAACTCCACCAACATCCCACAGAAGCATTTACAGAAGGCGTGACTCCCCTTTCTCTGATTCATACTGTGTTTTTACCCCGTTTTTTTACGAGACAACCATCTTTTTCCATCCAGATGTGGAGCCAATGAGCAGCCGTGCTGTCTCCAGTGAAGGAAGGAGGCGGAGGAAGGAATGCTGCAGGATGCTTATTATTATGGCTGTCAAACCCCAGTGGCGATTACATTAAAACAGCCTTTTACATGTAAGATTTACGAGGATGATGTGCACCATGTCCGCCAAAGCTGTCGCGGTATGGCTCGGTACGGGTACGTATCGATTGAACTGGGATATATCCGGACGTTTTCACGCGTTAGCCTTTGATGCGGTATCGATGCTAGTTAGCTAGCTAGCTAGTTAGCATGCTGCTGTTTAGCCACCGTGCTCATTTTTTCCAAGAGGAGGAGAGGAGGAAAAATGGCTAACAATAGGCAGCTTTTCCGTTATACAGTGTACACATTCAGCTTAAAAAGGGTTTTGTACACTACCTTACATCTTCAACGACGGATATAACAACGTTTTACATTGTCTTGCTGGTTATGTTTGTTGTCATTCATTCAGTTTTAATTACCTGTGAGAAAATGGTCCATTTCCCTTGGCGCAGGCCTGTGTTTATATTTAGACCAGGTGTGTTATGAATGCATAATTAGCAGCTCAAGTTACCCTTAATTACATATTGGGAATAGATGTGAGAATATTATTACACTGCTTTTTTGTTTCAGCTGCCTATTAGTGCTACACATTTTGTGTAGGCAATTTATATACCCTATGTTGCCTGTTTATTAGGTACACATGCAGCTATAATTAATGCAGTAATACAACAGCCTTGCAACAACTCCTGTCTCTATCTAGCTTGTAATGTGAGATGTCAGATAATTTGGTGCAAATTAGTCATATGAACTCATTAACATTCATTTACAGTTGTAAAATCAGCCTGCATCACCTCAAAAATACAGCAGGAATCAAAGGTCTCATATCTTGCAATGCAGACGTTTTGAATGCTTTTATTTAGGGGTATAACTGACAATGACTTTCATCATCAGTTAATCTATTTTAAAGATAAGACAAATTAAAAGAAGATGAGAAAAATCTAGTTTAGCAGCTCAAGTCCTTAATTATATATGGGGAATAGATGTGAGTATATTATTACACTGCTTTTTTGTTTCAGCTGCGTATTAGTGCTACACAAATTGTGTAGGCAATTTATATACCCTCTGTTGCCTGTTTATTAGGTACACATGCAGCTACAATTAATGCAGTAATACAACAGCCTTGCACCAACTTCCATTTCCTTGCAGCTTGTAATGCTAAGAGTCAGATATCTCGGTGCAAGTCAGTCATATGAACTCATTAACATCCAATTACAGTTGTAAAGTCAGCCGAGGTTACCTAAAAATATAGCAGGAATTAAAGGTCTCATATCTTGCAATGCAGACTAACAAAGACTTTCATCATCAGTTAGCCTGTTGTAAAGATAAGATAAAGTAAAATAATTTGAGAAAAATCCTGAGGGAAATTGCCATGCAGCAGTTGCAATGCAAAGTTGGAGGAGTGCAGCAGATAAAGCAGGTGTATAGCAATTATAAAACAAGATGTAAGGCAAATTTAAAAACTAGATAACGGTCATGTGCAAAATATAAAACTAGCTCACAGTCAGGTGCAAATATGGTGTGATCATACAAGCTACATATACAGTATATACAACAACAAGAACATATTTTTAAAAAAGCGATAAAAACTTGATCAATCCATTAATCGTTTGGTCAAGAAATCAAAGAAAAATAGTGATTAATGCACATTATAATTTCCTAAAGCCCAAGATGAGATATGTCTTGTTTTATTTAATCAACAATCCAATACTCAAAGAGTCTCAGTTTACTATTGTGACAAAGAAACGCACCAAATCCTCACATTTGAGAAGCTCTCAGTTTCAATGCACCAGATGTGTGGTGCACAACCTTTAGACGACCAGAAAAGCTGAGTTCATTCAAATTAAGGTTAAAAATTTTCTGTGTGCAACTTTTCTTCATTTAACTACATGTGGGGCATTTATCTGAGCTTGAAAAAACTTGAATCTGCATGCACAGCTGTTGTATTGGACTGCATTAGTTTAAGCCAGGCTTACCTAATAAACTAGCAACAAACTGAATGTGTAGTTAAAACAACCTTTAAAGAGACACTTGTTCTATTCATGCTTTCATTCAATGATCCAATAGTTTACATTGTGCATGCCTTTGACGCCAAACACACGTCTTTACATGAGAGATTTGTCCATATGGATCGACCCGTGGGCTTGAAGCAGAGAACAGCCCTGTACAGAGATGGTGAGTGGGTGTGTGCAGTGGTGCACTCTGTGTGTTGACCCGCTGTCCCCTCCCCCCTGTCATAACACAGTGACACGCTCAACTGGTTTCCCATTAATACTGGCATTATTGTTTTCAGTTGTCTGCTGTCCCACAGATTTGGCCCACATACTTTTGCTGTAACAGCAGTTTACTGAATCTAAATTCTGTCTAATCCTTGTCCTTGCTAGAAGTAGAATTCATCCTAAATCATTATGAAACAAAGGTCTGTATCCTCTGTTTAACACGATACTGGTACTCTACTGCGCTGAGTCAACCCAATCCTTTTAGACAAATCAGTGATTTACTTACCCTAACAGAGCTGTAGAAGATGAACTGGCTGTTTCCTGTCCACTCTTGTCCTTAGCCACAGCCTTCTGCCTGTTGTGACACCGACTACTTTCACTTCCAGGTCTGTGTTAAGAACAACGAGGCTCAAACTCATCACAGGCAGAATACCAAAGCTGCGGTACAAACAGTAGCGATCCTTGTTGTCTGTGCTTCCCCTCTAAACACCAAAGAAGCACATGCATTCCTCCTGACCCGGACGACGTACACATACAAAGCTGATTCAACAGAACTAAAGGACATCCCTCCCTTGGCTCTATGTCGGTTAGCTAGAGGCCTCAGTTAGCTGGAGCCATTAGAGGGACAAGGGTGGTTTATTCTCTGTGTGTTGCCAATGACTTTTTTAGCATAGGCATCACTCCTGAAACTTCAGCCAGTCCAAGGTCAGCCCATAAAAGCATAAAATCTGGTTAGGCATTTCCACCTCCCCCGTGGCCTGTCAGTGATTTACTCAAAATGAAAGTGTGTCAGTTTGTCATGATTATGTGCAATATATAAGGAATACATGAATACTAGTGTGTGTGTGAGCCCAATTATCAGTAGAGTGTAGCTTGTTGTGTGTATGAGTGTATAAGCATGCACTTCTGTCTATCTTTACATTCGTCATGCAGCAGGAGCCGAATGGTTAGTCTTCAGCGGA
Organism: Cephalopholis sonnerati; assembly: GCA_019142605.1. Taxonomy (NCBI): domain Eukaryota; kingdom Metazoa; phylum Chordata; class Actinopteri; order Perciformes; family Serranidae; genus Cephalopholis; species Cephalopholis sonnerati. The sequence goes on along the minus strand of JAGQAX010000014.1, from coordinate 28,753,604 downwards.
CAGTCTAGTATTAACCTTTAACTGGTGATGTATTATGTACACAGGGCTCAACAGTAATAGTTGCCAGGTTGCCAGTAGCAACCATTTTGAAAAATTGGCAACCAATTCTTGGTCTTTTTAACATGTAAAATCAGGGACAGCAAACATATATTGAGAGCTACAAAAGACCGGAGTCAGATTCCTTGTATGTGCACACTATACTGTATAAAATAGTGGGCATAGCTACTGTGATGTCACCCATTGTGTTGTGGACTCCCATTTTGAGGCCTTGAGTTCAGCATTTTAGCTGTTGCCATCTTGTTTTTTATAAGTCAGAAGTGAGTACATGTGGACTCAAGGGTGGAGCTGTGGAGGAGCGAGGGCTGGATCTGACTCATAGACTTTTGTGATGCTTCACAGACAGCCTGTCACTCAAGGCAGCCCACCCTGAATTATGTGAAAATTTAAACCTTAATAAAATGTAAATGGGTGAGTTACATAAAAATTAACCCCTGTGCAGTTGTTATGAATGTTTAAATTAGCTATAGAGACCCAAACTAGTTAATGTACCAGGCTGTAAACATGTGATTTCTGCTGTAAAGTTGGGCATTTTAACGTGGGTGTTTATGGGGATTGACTCACTTCTGTCACCAGCTAGAGTGGTCATTAGAGGAACTGCACTTATTCATTGGCTTCATCTTTCAGCTGTGGAGGTTCACACTTGGTGCACACTTACTTGTCTTCTGACAAGCTGATTCTGAAGAGGCAAGCCATAAAATATATACATGTTTTTTTTATATTTGTTGCAGTAAAGATGTTTAAATATTGAAGTTACAGTCAGAACTGGAACCAGACTATGATTGACAGCACTGCACATACGTTGGTACATGTACTTGCATTCGCACAGGCATTTGTTTTAGAGACAATGTTGAGGCAAATGAAGTTATTTGACTATGGGGTGAAAAGTTCGACTAACTCGTCATAGTCAAACTCGAATGTGCAAAATGATTCAATGGACAAAGAATTGGATGAACCTGACTGAAAAACAAAAAGTAAATCTGTGAACTCTTGGCAGGTGAAGTATCTCGGCACCTTTGAGCTTAACAGAAATATACAGCAAAATAAATACAACATACTCCTTGATAAGTGACGTGTCAAGTTCAGTAGTTAACTGCTGTGACTTAAGGTTCAAAATCTGTAATGTATCACATAAAACACGAACTACAAAGAATTTTATTTAGTTACTGTAATAAAGTTTGTATTCTTTTATGTCACATTTTCATTATTAAACTGTTGTAAAAATGGCAACCATATTCTTAGTTTAGCAACCAAAAGCTGATGCCTAGCTTTTAAAAATTAGTGTTGAGCCCTGGTACAGTAGGAGCGCTGCAGTCCATCATCTCGAGAAGGCCTGGCAGAAATTCAGCCCGCCGCAAATAAGCAGATCTGATGCTATTAGCAGAGCCTCAGTGTAGCTTAGTTAGTGATCTTTACTTACAGTAGCTGCTCGCTAAACAGAAGTGACTGCAGGCAAAGGTGAGGGTGACACAGTCCAATAGGATCCTGTAAGCGAGACCGGCTAACATGAGGCAGCTGGGAGTGTGTGTTAGGCCCAAAGGCTTGTCGCTGAATCAAAGCTTTAATGTTGATGGGCCAAAACACATTTCAAATCCCACAGGTCATTTCTTATTCCTCAGACCATTAGGTGAGACCAGGCCATCTGGGCTCGCTTCTATGTCCTGCCTGTCTCATCTGTGGACGTGCCACAAATGTTTACACCGCATCCAGTTGGCCTCTAAGCAGAACAGAATAGCCAGTACTTGACCTTGACCGGGAGTGTGTGACTGTGGTCCTTTGTGTGGTGAAGAATTGATGAGGCCCAACGGGTCGGGTAATAGAATTCGAGCGTGCGCATTCAGAGTGGGATTTGCAGATCGACTCAAGTCATCACCGAGGGCGCTGCCGGTGCGCCGAAACTGAATGAGGTTTTATTCTTGGTCTCTGAATAACCTAGATCCTAGTGTCATGGGTGCAGTAGTAGCAGAGAGAGGAGCCATGGCGTGGATTAGTCTCGCTCAGGTGGTTCCCTCAATCTGTTCTTGGAAAGAAATGGGATGGATATAACCTCAGGTTTCTACAAGTAACACCACATTTAGAGGCCGCTAAATGCTATTGATTGTATCTAGCTGTGACTGAGCCCTCGGGGACATCGGACATATGGCCAGTCAACGCTTATGGCCGCAGATGTAGCCCCGTTTAACATACATATGGAGTGTTTTATAACTTTACACTTCCAGCTCACCAGTGCGCCTAGATTGCAGTTAGGCAATTTGGTCTTGTAGATGTGGACTTCCTTTATAATCTCCAGCTTACTGTGTCACCTAATCTTCTATAACCCCTTTGTGCTCCCTGGTAATAGATAACGCTTAACAACCGAAGATCACATACTGACTTTCTCTTTCATGGGCACGGATTAAAATGTAAATCCTGCTCCATTACTGTGTTCAGTGGAGAATCTCCTTGGAAATCAGCTTGTGTTTAAGGAGAGGGGTGTCAGCACAGTGGTAGAGACTCACTCCATGTTATGATGCTGTAGAATATGTTAGTTTGACGCTAATAAGAAGAAGAAGGAGGAGAAAAACAATGGTGAAAATCTGTGACATTTTCCTAGCGGGGAAGGCACACACACAGCTTTCCCATGCCTTCTTGGAGCTGCTTAATGTGTCTGGAGTTATGTGTCTGCAGGCGAGAACAGTACAAACTCTCATTCCCTCCTCCTCTTGCACTTCATAGCACAGATCTCCAGTTTTCCCTCCCTCCCTCTCTTGCTCTTTCTCCCCCTCCCTCGTTCTCCTCTTCCTCCTTGTACACTCAGTCTCCCATGGTGATTAAAAATTGAGTGCCCACCCACTGCGGGGAAAAAAAGTGAGAAGAGGAAATATTCTCAGAGATTGAAAGAAGGGGAAATACTGAAAGATGCAAAGACAGTGAAGAGAGCTTTGCAAATCACCTCTAGTCTTTTGTTGTGTAAACTTTTGTTAAGGGGCTGCCATTTTCCTGGCGATGCCCTTCACAAATACAGACTAAATGTTTGTGTTTGAAATGGAGTGGGGCTAAACAGAGAGAATAATGGAGACGGAGTGGGAGGAGGGCACGAAAACAGCTCTGTACAGTCTGAATGACTCTCATTACTGCTGCTTTTACTCACCGTACGTCGGCTCCTTGGCCCTGAAACTCATTGTTTTGGTTTAGCAGCTTGGTCTTATTATGTACATAATCATAGTCTTTCCGGCAGCTAATAATTTGAGTATACGCCTTCGTGCTTGGCTGTTTCTTCACTGCGTTCTCGTGTGAAGCAAATGCATTTTACTTTTAAGAGACTGCAGACGCAACCAGGCAAGAAGAGTAGACAAATCTATCATTGCCGGCAGTATTGATTCTCAAAGCGTGAAGTAGGTTAGCAGGTGCTAGTAACCCAAGCGTTTGCTTTATTTGTTTTCGCCTCAATTAACGCCTGCTCTTCTTCTCTAATTAGTGCTGCTGGCAGGTCATTAATGATAAAGAAAACACAGAGGGAAAAAAAATAGCAAATGTTTTGCTTTCAGGTGCTAATTTCCTTTTTGTTTTGGATTCTGTGTTTCAGTGGTCACCATCTTGTCGAGATCGCACGCAGACCGTAACGTCTACCCATCTGCAGGAGTGCTGTTTGTCCATGTTCTGGAGAGAGAGTATTTCAAAGGAGAGTTTCCTCCCTACCCAAAATCAGGTATAACACCATCACAGTCCAACTTCCTGCATGCTTATTAGCTCTGAAAAGTCTGATTATCTAAGGGACTAAAACATTTGTACAGGTAGTTGTTGGCGCAGTCGTCGTATAAATGCAGCAGTGCATTGTCCATTCATCACATTTCACTAGTAAAAAATGCTTAGCCGCTGTTGGCAAGTCGTCCACAATTCAGCTAATGGCTCTAAATGTACATTACTGAATTGGTTCTGACCTGTAACAGATCATTGGGTCACCCCTCATTAAACAGCTCTGCCTACAGGCGATGCCAGCAACGACCCGATCACTTTCAACACCAACCTGATGGGCTACCCCGACAGGCCGGGCTGGCTGCGTTACATCCAGAGGACCCAACACAGCGACGGAGTGCTCTACGGCTCCCCCACTGCAGAGCATGTTGGCAAGCCATCCGTCATAGAGGTGGGTGGCTGGACCACCTTCAAAGTGAAGAGAGGGAAGATGAAGGCATTCGTGTTTCTGTTTAATGTGTCAAGAAAGTAAAACTGTCGTACAACATGAAAGCATTAAACTAAAAGAATCATTTTTATTCATTCAAGTGGAAAGCGGTGTCACACAGTTGTAGTCTAAACCAAGACACACACTTAAAGGTAACGGAGTAGTAACACATTTGAATTGATTTTACAGAGCACAGCTGATTTGTATGCATTCAGCAGTAGCGTAGTAAAATGTTACGCTACGAGTCTTCAGACTTAAATTCCATTATGTTTTTTTATGCTTTCTTTGTCCCCCATAAGCTACTGTAGAAATTCTTTTCCCAAAAGGCTTAGCGATCCCAGCGGCGCACATGTGCCTCTATACGGCGTCTCAGTCGGGTACAGAGCCTGCGTAGTGTGTATCTAGCTCAGCCTTGTCCAGAGGGCTGCTGCCATATAAGCTGCACTGATCTGGGCTTAAACTTTCACCCCTGTGTGTTGCAGATTACTGCCTATAACAGACGCACTTTCGAGACGGCTCGGCACAACTTGATCATAAACATCATGGCAACAGAAGGTAAGAGGTGCCATTATGAGAGCTCAAAGCAGACAGATCAGAGCGTGCAACTTCCATGATTAAATCCTGAGGGCCCATTCAGTGCTTGAAGTGTCAAAGACTTCACTGAGTGGAAAATGCTGCCTGTGATTATCTTTGTCAACAAGAACTAATCAATTATTCTCAAGAAAAAGAACACATTGTATTGATCTAACCACATGCTCCATATATAAAGTATATACAGTCTGAATCAGTTATTATTTTTAGATGAACTTAAAGATACATCAAGTATCACAAGTTAGCCTTCATAAGTCAGTGTGGCTTCTGTAAACACAGTCCTATATTGATACAGAATGTTGCGGTTATAAATCATTATGGTATATATATATATAGAAAGCAGCCGCTCCTTTTTATCTGTGTGACTGCACCTCACATCTGTGCGTCTGTATGTTTGCACACCGGCTTGTTCACCAGTCGCGGTACACGCAGTACAATATGAACTGAATTGGTTGAACGCTCAGCAGATGTTTGCGGCACTAACGTGACATCACTTTCCCTTTTCTGTGATGTCATCTGCCATCTGGCTCCAGAAGGAAGCCAAGTCATAACAGAGCAGAGCAGACGCACCAGCGTCTGCTGGACAGACTGCTGAAATCAGTGTCATCTATGCTGCAGCAATTAAGTTTTAATGATGTCATAGTCAGCAGAACGCAACCGTAGCTGCCCTCCTGTCTTCGCTATCCCTTCGTGGTTCCTGCAGATGCTTAAAAACTCTTAAAAGGCATGAATTTATTAATCTAAAAGTAAGGTTTTAGTTGGTATTAAAATGTCTTAAAGCAGTCTTTCAAAAGTCTTAAAAATGCAAAGACATAGTAAGTAGGATTTTATCAATCTTATTTTCTGATGTTGTATTGTAAACTCTCAAAATAATTGGTAACTGTGGATTTTAAGCAATCTACCGAATGCGTCTCAGATTAACATCGTCCAGATGAGGATAGCAGGGCCAACGACCCTCATATACATTTACCACATTTAATCAAATACCAGAAGAACAATCTTTTTTTCTAGGTAATCCAAATGGATATTTTTATGATTGGTTCATTGTTTTCCATGTGTTTCAGTCTAGAAATGGAAACATTTTCTTTAACCAATTAGATCATCTACCTTTTCAAGTTGACTAATGTTTAATGTTACAATTCTTCGATAGATTATTGTAAAATAAGTCTTAAATTTCATTCCAAGTGCCATTAAGAACATTGAAAAAGGTCTTAAATCTAACTTGCCTCAAGCTGCAGTAACCCTGTCTCTCCCCACCATTCAGCTTTGATTCTAAAGTAGACAAATCAGCTTCACTATAACTCGCAGCGTTCACAGACAAACACTTGTCTTTATCTGGACACATTTTCCCCACAAATACAACATGCTAATGTTTTTAGCACAAGCCTATGGCATTTTACATTGTATAAATTAGCCTAGCAGCTAGCGATCGTTTCCTCTTCTCATGTAAAACCAGGAACAACAGCAACATTTAGCAAAGGTAACGGTACATACTTTGGCTCCGTTACAGCTTACAAGGTTCACCGACAAAACAACTGTCTTATACTAAACACGTTGTCCAAACAAATACAACATGCTAACGTTATTAGCACAAGCCTCTTAGTCTCTCCTCTTTATCCCTGTGCACAGAGTTCCCTCTGCCCTACCAGGCAGAGTTTTACATCAAAAACATGAATGTGGAAGAGATGCTGGCCAGCGAGGTGCTGGGGGACTTTCCTTGGAGCGGTAAAGAACGTATGGCAGCCTGAGCGCCTCAATGCTATCAACATCACCTCAGCTCTGGACCGTGGCGGCCGTGTGCCCCTGCCCATCAACAACCTTAAGGAAGGGTGAGGATTTTGAAAGATTGTTTGGACATGTATTGCAACGATTACACAGAGTGCTTTTCACACCGAACGAAAGATGATCCAGTCACAGCTAAATTTGGTTTTTTTTTATATTCAGGCTCTTTTATTGCACTTTACATTGATTTTTTTACTCTAAAAACCAGACTAAATGTGGGATTAGCGTTATGATTCAGATATAATTTCTTTGGATAACTCATACACACTAAGCATGAGCTTTAACAGTCTTAAAGATGGTCTCCAATCAAACAAATTGCTTATATTTTCAGCCCACTCATGTCATGCTGACATTTTATTTAATTGGGGCCCTAGGGATCCACCGTTCTCTGTGAATTAGATGAGTACACTTGGCTGTCAGCGCTGACAGATACTGTCAGCTGGTCTGGTTCAGGGGGAATAGCCCACATGAACTGCCATAAGTTGTGCATCAAAGATTCATGCTGACGTTTTGGAAGATGAAAGCATGTAGGAGAACGTTCAGCGGAGGAGAAGTGCTCTGGCTATTACAAGCCTCAGCATAAACATGTAAAATGAGGCTCCATTTTCTCCTCTCTTCTCTCATGCTTTGCGTTTCACTCTCTCCTCCCCTCCCCAGAGTGTATGTGATGGTCGGTGCTGATGTTCCCTTCTCTTCGTGCCTGCGGGAGGTAGAAAGCCCACATAACCAGCTGCGCTGCAGTCAGGAGATGGAGCCTGTCATCAGCTGTGACAAGAAGTTCAGAGCCCAGTTTCACATTGATTGGTGTAAGATCTCTCTGGTGAGGATTGTCTTGTACAGATTTCCTTGGATAGATAATTGTAGGTTCTTTAAAGGGGACCTTATTATGCTCATTTTGTGGTTTGTATTTGCTCTTTGGGTTTCTACTTGAACATGTTAACATGCTTTAAATGATAAAAAAACAAGTCATTTTCTTCATACTGCCTCAGGCTGGGCGATTCGGACAAAAACTCCTATCTCAGTATTTTCAGGCTGATTGGCGGTACACAATATATATCTCAGCATTTTCTACGAAATGGGATACATGTTTTCAGTTACAAGTCAAAGCCACATTTGAGATGTCACAAACACTTTTATAGAAACAGACTGTGATCAAAATAAAATGCAAAGACAGGGATATTTTTCCCTGTTTGAAAATATGCAGCTGCACAGCATGTAAATGACACATCATATAAAATAAATAGCAGGGCTGTATGTTAACTTTTTGCACACAGCACTGGAGCCATTTTAGCGCACGTCTCTTAAAGCCCCCCCTCCTGAAAAAGCAGAGTCTGCTCTGATTAGTCAGCGTTCCAGGGTCTCTCATATCTCTGCGTCTCTGCACTGCACCGTCATAGTAGCCAGGGAGAGTGACAGTAATGGAGAAAAGCAATACTTAAAAAGCTTCTAAACACAACACGCCATGTTCCAGCAGCAACACGATCTTGGAGAAATTAAAATGTGCAACCAGGATTACATGTTTCTCTGACGATAGCATGTAGCTAAGTGTAGCAGTGTACTTGCAGCTGGAGAGTGACTTTAACGGGATATAGTGGAACTTTATGTTGTAAAAAAATCCATGTCTCAGCAGGAATATGATCCCAGGTCTTAGAGAAAGTAACAACATCTGATACCAAGATTACATGTTTCCTTGATGTTAGCATGCAGCAGTGTAGGCTACGTAATGTAAACACTAGCTGTGGCGTCCCTGGAGCAGATGACTGTATAAAGAAAGCTGTCACGATCTGATGCAGGCTTGTCTTGAACGTAGGAAACAGCAGTCAGGACGGTCTGAAGCCTGAGGTTTTCGCTCACTGTTTACTTCATTATTTGAAGCTTTGACCACGTTTTATATGCACATCCGACATTGTAACATGATATATGTGTGACAGACAATAAGGGAAAGCATAATGGGTCCCCTTTAATGCTGAGATGAACACACTACTCTCTGACCCCTTTTTTTTCACAGATGCTGAATTAACTGCGCCTCATGTCTTTAGGTTGACATCAACAAAGTGGCCCCGGTATACATCACCCGTCCCGACCCAGGCACCGGGATCCTTCCTGAATTTGGGGAATACAACCCCCCCTCCGAGTCTCTGCAGAGCCGCAACTACTTTTCAGACTTCCTTATCACGCTGGCTGTTCCCTCCGCTGTGGCACTAGTCCTCTTCTTCATCCTCGGCTACACTATGTGCTGCCGGCGGGAAGGGGTGTAAGTGTGCTTGGTCTTATATTTTTTATGCAAATATTGCACCAGACACCCCAACAAACATTTGAGGAAAGCAAAGAAACTGTTACTTAAGTATATGAGAACCAAATTGGAGACAGGGTTGATAGTGCAGGATATTCAGATAAGAGCAATAATCTGGACTGGAATTGCAGCGTGTCATTACCATCCAGTTGTACGGTCCATTTATATTAAGTTCCCTCATGAATATTTGTCACAGTTTTTTGTTAATTTTGTCATCTTGATGTTTTGAAGCATAGCCATGACATCGATAGCCATTCATCCATGGTAAATCTTTCTCATCATCCTCCATCATTTACAGGCTGGGAGAGACGTGCCCCCTCGTTCACTCAATCTCGCACACCGCCATCGCCATTTCCACTCTGTCTTTACCCAACAATCCATTCACTTGTGTGTAGATGTCTCTTTTAACTATTAATATTAGTATTTAATTCATCCATTTTGTTTTGTTTCTAGGGAAAAAAGAAACATGCAAACACCAGAGTAAGTGTTTTACCTCTCCTGTGTTTTTCTTTATTTTGGGTCTGTTTCTGTCCCCTGCCCCCCCCTCTCTTTTTGGTTTGCAGTTTTGTCATCTATGTTGTCATTGACGGCTTTCTCATAAACATTCATGTGCTCATGTGTGTGTTGACATCCATTCATCCAAACGGGCTGCTCAAAAATTCAATGGCCAGATGTAGGTTGTTAATGTTGTAGCTAAAACACAACTAAGAACATCTCTTGCACCATGAGTCAGACAAAGTAAAGGAGCCACAGCGCTAGGTGAGGGTGGAGGTTATGTTGCTGTTGTGCATGCATGAATTGAGCGCAGAACTCACCATAGCTGATACAAATTGATTGCATATTTTAAATGTGTTTCGGATGAGACAAATTAACACCACCCAGCGTGACAACACCAAGCTTCAATTCGTGTTAACTTCACTGCCTCTCCCCTCTCCAGCATCCAGCTGGTTCACCACAGCTCAATCCAGAAGTCCGCCAAGGAGCTGCGGAGCATGTCTAAGAACCGTGAGATCTCCTGGCCCCTCTCCACCCTGCCCGTCTTCAACCCAGTCAGCGGTGAGGTGGTGCCCCCCATCCACCCCGACAACTATGAGACCACCAGCATGCCCCTCATGCAGACACAGACGTGAGTCGAAAGATTATTTGCTTTGAGTGAAGGGGAAATGCATGTGCGCTTAACGCAACACGTGAATGACTAAACAGACATTTGCTCATTAGCAGGCACGCAGCTGTATGGCTTATAGGCGCCGCTATAGAGGGGGAAATATAAGTAAAAACAATACCGTTATCGTCTAATCTTGTTTTCAGCGCCATGTTTACAGCTAAAGCCAGTCAGGCCTCTGGAAAATACGACCACAGCTTAAGAGGTTCAAGCTGTCCCATGATTTTTCTTAATGGGCTTGAAACGCAGAAAAATTTGCTAATATAAGCACAACACATGATACTAAAGGCTCTTGTAATGTATGTGAATGTCGGTTTACCATAATGTCGTTGTTTATTCCAGGAATCTGCAAAACCAGATTACGATACCACAGCAGCGGCCATCAGGTTAGTATTTCCTTCAACCTTTGTATTGTAGTCGAGCAATCTGCCTCACTCCGTCTAATGTGGCACTATTCAATAAATAAGAGAAGCAATAAATAAAAAAGCTTCAGTTGAAGGTGCAGATGCCAGAGCTACATTTCAAGGGAGAGTACACCCCAAATTAAAAAACACTTATTTTCCAGTCTAGATTATTTTGGTGTGAGTTGCAGAGTGTTGGAGATAGCAATGGACGAGATGGCACTCAGCTTGTGGTGCTCAAAGCACCAAAAAATGCATTTAAAAAACTTAACAGTAATGTCTCTTCACGACCCAATTACTCAAGATTATCCTGTGACCTTGTTGTGAGCAGTTTCATGTAGAAACTACACCCAAAAACACCATGCAGAAGGGAGTGTGCTTCTATTGCTACTGCACCACTGAGCCAGTTAATGTTACAGCTCAGCAGAGGACACCATTTGGGCACGGTCACACATGAGCGAGTGCAGGCAAGTGACCATCGCCTGGTGAGACGATATTCTGGTTGAATGTGGGCAGTGCCAGGTGTGACGCACATGGAAAGTTAGCTTGCCAGCTAATGTGTAATATGATGTTATTGATACATGCCTGTCTCCAGACTCACTGCCAGCCAGGCAACATTTCTCATAAGGGGCAGTTTGTACTTTTTTTATGGCCAGTTTCATACAGGATCAGCTGGTTAGACATGGGCGTTGGTTGAGGCTGACTTCACCGGTCAAAGTTCACCAAAGCTGAATTCCACTTGATGAAAAAATGCGATTGAAAGTAGATGTTTTATTCGATCATTCGCTTATGTGTGACTGTACCCTTAATGTTTACATCTCAAACTGTCAGGAGCACCAGGCTTTTGTCCTTGAGTAGCTACATGCTTCCTTCTGCGCAGTGATACTGTCGGCGGATGAAGCTGGTTAGAAAGAAAATAGTTCCTACATGAAACTGAGAACAGAGTCATGATTTCTGGAAAGAGACACTGCTGTTGAGTTTTTAAATGTATTTTTTTGCCACTTTGAGTAAGATGACTCTGCACTGACAATAATAATTACAATATTGGAGCCACAGTTATTTTGCTGTGTCGCTCACACCCTCAGTCTGACCTCACTGTCCCCCTGCAGTGCTGTAAAAACACAAACATCCAGACTCGGACACAGATTATTGAGAGCAAATCATTTTGCTCCACAAGAAATCAGGCATAAGAGGTTTTCCTCTCATCCAGTGGCATCTCAGCCCCCTTCAGTTCTGGTGTCAGTGTGTGAGCGCCCTCCTGTGTACATGGTGTTCAGCTGCATGGCAGTACTAACTAACCTGCTGCTCTCTCTGTTTACTGCTAACAAAGGAGATAATTATGTCATGTCAACATTTCGAAGGCTGGAGGTAGGTGCTGCAGTCTGTTTCTGATAATTCATGCTGATTTATGAGTTGTTTTTCATGAAGTTATTTCTCTGCAACAGCTGAGAGGGACTAACAGGATATCAAACTGAAATGTTAATTCTTGCCAACAAGGATTTATGTTGTGTTTTCATATTTATTCTAGGTAAATGGTATTCCTGAGGAGCGAAAGGTGGCCTGAAGCACTGAATTTGTGACCAGCGTCGGAGCTGACTGATTTCATATCTACAGTATATCTTTGTTTTTTCTAACATTTGTGCCAATCTGCATGCCTCAGAAGTGTCTTTACAAAGATTTATCATCCACATGCACTTACACCTTGACGAGTGAGTGAGAGAGAGATCAAAAGAGCTTAGCTGATTATAAAAATACATCAGAATATTTTGGAAAGTTTGTAAATGTTAAAAGTATGTTTGTATTTCTAATTGCTTTGCACAATGGACCTCTTAGAGGAAGAGAGAGTTTTACATGGAAATTGGTAAGTTGTCATGTGTTATTAACTGTGTTATGTGTCACATGATAATAAAGTCTTTCAAAATAATTTCGTAATTTTGTCTCAATAATAAAAAAAGACGCTGGTAATGTCTGAATGACATGAAAGGTATATTTTTGTCCAAAAAAGAAGCCAAAAAGCACATTTTATGAAGATAATATTAACAATGTACAACAGAATAAAGGCATTTATAAATAATATGGATACATTTCACATTTTTAAGACATCACAAAATTTTTTACATGTAACATATTTCAAAGAGGCCCTGCACAGGGGTATAAATAGTTGTTGCTTTTACACGACCAAAGAGATCTATTAAGGCCTGAAACAATTACCAAATTTATAGCTGTTGATCAGTAATAGACGAGGAAAACGGATCAGTAAACTTCACACATATCAATGGAAATCGCAACATGGAAACGCCATTCTCATCTCTATACAATGAGGTGACGACTGGTTATAGAAATTACAAATTTACTTGGCTCTTACTCCGTTTGAGAGCGCGACCCGCACATTGTCTGATAAATGACACAAGAAGCTTCGAAAAAAGCTGATGGCAAATTGTTCCACTGTGAAGAAGAAATCAGTTCATTGTGGACCCACAATTTTCTTTTAGAAAGAAGCTACATAAATGTGTAGACAACAATCAATAAAGCATCTTTTACTGCCCCGTGGTAGATGGAATATGCAACTCAAATTCAAACGCAAATACAGCTTGGATCATACAATATTATACTTTTTGTATCTGCCAAATGACTTTGACAAAACATTTCATTAACCCAATAAAGTTCTGCACTGGTGACCATGTTAAACTTCACTGCAAAGATGAAAAGAAAATGCAGGTCTTAAATCAAAGTGCTTATCTTTTAAATGTCTGTGAGGATATATAGGCAGAGACATCACCCATTTGTAAGCTGACAAAATGTACAGTATTTTCCTTTAAGCGACAGCAATGTGCCCTCTCAGCTCAGTCAGTGCATTACTTAGTTGTTTTTAAATGTCGACGTGGCCCTGATGCAAAGTGGCTAACAGAGGGAGGATTGTGATCACAGGCTACATCGTACATCTGAGGATGTACTGTACGTATAAGCCACTGAGGGAAGCTGTATGTTCAAAGGCAGTCAGTCTAAGAAATCACCCACTGACCAAAACGTTCACTGGCTGTGACAGCAGGAGGGAGGGTGTATATTTAGCTGTTATTCCTATGGTACAATAATATATGCAAGCCAGAGCATTTTCCTACCAGAGCTAAGAGGCATAATGAAAGGATAGAAGACTGGAAACACTGCTGAAGCACTGCTGTATAAAATAAAGTCTCTCACTCTATCATACAAATATACACAGACTATGAAGTGAGCTAACAGGACAGAGGGGTGTAAAGGCTCAACCTCCGCAATGCGTCTCTGAGGCAAGTGATCATCTATGAGATGCTGGGATGGGTAAAAAAAAAAATTATCTATGTAATACTTCCTTCACAAACAGCAGTCATGAGCGCAAAGTACAAAATAAAACAAAAGCCAAAGAAAAAAAAACCTGTATAAAATATAAGCTTAATTTAAATCATTAAATACTGTACATACCACATAGAATTTCAGAGCTACAGCAGGTGACCACGGTACCTTTCAGCACAAGGCAAACATTTCTAAAATCACTCACAAAAACATTAGCAAAAATATGTCGAGGAATAATCCAACATTTTTCAACAATTGCACTCCAAATTTCTGACTTTAGTCTTGACAGTTTTATGATCACCCGCGCCAGTTGTTGGTCCATATTTTGCATATTTAGATATCTAACACTATTTTTTTAAGTCACCAGAAATACTGTACAAAGTCATGTTGATAATAAAATGCAGCACATTTAATTTTTTTTTTTAGATATCTGAATATGTAGATTATGGATCCACCTGAGTGAAACACCTTCAACTGCTATTGCCACGTGGACGGAGTGTGTGCCAAGTGATCATTTCCAGAGTGAGGTTATGAAAGGAAGTACTGTATGTGACAAAATAAACGGATTAGTTTGTTTGGCTAAATAGAAGCAACGCTGCAAAAATCCACACAGCAAGCATATGGTCTTGAAATGAGAGGACCTCTTTTTGTTTGACATAAAACTCCATATCTCAGTTTGCCCTCTGCTCTTCAATGAATTCAGATAATGTAAACGTTGTGAGCGTTTTGTTCTTTTTTCTCTCTCTGTCTTGCAATTTGCACTTTGCCCTGAAAGGAGCAACTGTGTTTTTTTTTTAGTATTTTTCTTTTATTCAGTGTGCGACTTTCACAGCAGTCAAGAAGTACAGACTCTGCTCATATATGGCCAGCAGAGAGACAGTTCTCCCACAGGTCCCTGTGTTGTCACGCAACACATCTGAGAGTCGTCTCCCGTGGCCACCAGTAGGCAAAAACACCAGGCCTGCTCCTGGCTTGGATCCGTACTTCACTTCCAACCGCAGCAGGGGCGTGATGAGTCTGTTGTACCCCCACCCATCCAGAGGTGTCCTGTCAGGCGCCGTGTGTGGGCTGGCTGCCCCTGGCCAGCAGCAATACAAGGACACCGAAGAGTCCAGCAGCCCCTAGTCTCTTCAGCAGGGCCACGCTGTCTTTGGGGATGACCACCTGGGCCAGTTCATTGGTGATGAGGGAGATCTCATGAGCCACACAAACAAAGATGAAGGTGCTGACCATGATGTTAAGTGAAGGGTTTCCTGGGATCAGGACTAAAATTCCTCTGGTGTCTGCTGCCAGCCAGATGTGGTACTGGCATATGAACAGCTGGGGGAGACAAACAGACACATTCAACACAATGTAATATATGTGCAGTTTCACTTGGTCACCCTCAGGGATCAACAGAACATGACACACTGAGCCAGTACTTTCCACAGGTGCATGCAGGGTTCAGTGGGGTGAAGATAGTGGCCAGCTAGGGGGGGTATCTCTTGATAATTATGACAGGTAGAAACACAGAATAAAGCAATTTCAGGTTATAAATCAGTGTTTCTCAGACTTCAGCGACCAGACATCAGGAGGAGCTGCTAGCTAAACTGCCACTAATGTTAACCTACAAGCAAGCTGAGTACCTAGATACAAATAGAATTAATATTCCTTCAGTGTTCATCGTTCACAAGGTTTTTACAGGGAGCTAAATACTGCGCAGAGGCCTCCTGCTCTCCAAAACAAACAGACTGGGTAATATAAACCATTAAAAACACTGAATAAAGCAGTTTGACATTAAAAATCAGTGTCTCTCAGACGCTTGTCGGTTGGCACAGAGAGGCGCTGGGGCAACTGCGAGCCAAGCTGCAGCTTCTCTGATAACTTAACCTCCTGAGACCCGAGCCTTTGTGTTGTATACATTTATATTTTCTCCTAGCTATTTGCAATTAGTAAGACCTGGTAAGTATGAAAAACTAAGCACTGTCTTTGAACAGTATGTAGTCTTGGAAAAGAATGATGTCCTCATATAAGGACGGTGAGTTAATTATTAACAGTCACAAGTGTAAAGACATATCTGAAAGCATATGATTTGTTTATACATTTTCCTGGCTCCATACTCTAAGCTAGGAATGCACCGTTTTGTCTGTAGGAACATCCTGTCACATGTAATTGGCCTGTGTGACACGCTGCGATAATACAATAATCAAGTCCTAATCTCATTTAAGGAGTACTTCCCAATTAACAGCATCTTAGCCTGTTACTAGTGCTAAAATTCATATGCCATATCAAACTACAAAATGTTATTAGGCGTTTTTAAACAAGTTTCAACTGTAACATTTGATCAGGTTTTGTAGCTTAGCCACTTTTGTGTCAGCATCAGCTGCAGACTGACATGCACAGTTGGCATTAGTGCTGCCACTAGATGGCATAAAAAGTACCCATGAACAAAGACAAGACGTCCAAATTAGGCAGAATTAAGTAAAAAAGTGCAGCAAGCCCAAAATGTAATGTCTTCATATGAAGATGCAGGGTCTAAGGAGGTGCAGATGTCAGACGCCTGATGACTAAAACCTTTCGTCTGGTTAAAAAATTATCATGATCTAAAAAGAGGGCGTGAATTTAAACAGTGACAAAGCAGTCAGCTGGAAATGTTTAAATGTCTGGCTCTCCGGCTGACAGCTGGCGCTTATAGAAAACCCTGAGAGGGAGTATCAGTTGTTAGCTGTTATTTCCACATTTTATTACTCTTATCTTAGCTGTTTGCTCTTTTACTGTTCTCCAATTTGTTTTATAGCGCCTCTTGCAAATCCTTTTATTACAGCAGATTTTTATGTAGGACAATATAATCATACTTTACTGACATGCCTGTCTTACCTCTAAGGAGATCTTCCCAAACCATGCAAAGAATGAGCTATATACAGAGCGGGCGTAGCCAGGAATGTTCCTGATGAGAATGAAGGCCAAAATCTGTGGACAAAAGAGAGTGAGGGCGCACTGTATTATGAGATTCTTAACATTTGAAGTAGCAGGCTGAAGTCAACGAGTAGTAGACACTCAAGTTAGAGTGAGATACAATCACTGAGTCATCAAGTGTTAAATGTGCAATCCTGGCCGGTTTCAAGGAAATAAGCTCAAGTATGTTCTTAAAGACGTTATCTGCTGCTCTGCTTCAAACCCTTCCCCAGTGGGGACCGGCTGTACATAATAGCAGTACTATCTTTGGCAACGAAAGAAGGCAACTCCCTTGTTGTTACACTCATATTATCCTGTCATGTGACGACAGGCAACTGGAAAGGAATCACAATCCGGTTACAAAATATGAAACAAGGTGTGTTTGCTGTAACACCACACACACACACACACACACACACACAAACACACACACACAGGAAAACAGAAGGCGAGGTGATGAAGGAAGGACATTGATGGAACCACCCATGTATAGACAATTGTTTAATATCGTACAGGAAATATTTGTGATGGAGAGGACGATGTATTCTCTAAGAGTGAAAGAAGATAGGGTTTAACAGAAAACGGGGAAAATGGATTGGATTTAGAAAACAAGACATCTGCAATGTATAATTTAAAGTCTTGTTGAAAAGCTTTAATAAACCAATAGTACTGTATTCAGGGTTGGAAATTAGCACCAGCCAAATACTGGCAAAATATGCAAGTAGCTGCTAGATTTGCTTCACTCTAATCCACTCAACAGCCGGCAGATTTTGGTATCCACCAGCCACAAAGTTAATTTCCCTGATTGCATCACTGGTTGTAAACTGTAACCTCCTCTGTAGAGCTGTGAGTTTTAGGGTTTTGTTTGTATTGTCATTATACATTCACAAGTAAGACTAAAGTGATAAAAGAAGGAGAAGAAGGAAGACAGAGAGGGACAGGAGTCTTTTTACCTGAACCACAGAGATGTAAGGATGCATCTCGTTGCACTCTGTTTTGGTTTTGCAGCTGCTTGCCCATATTGAGTAAGTCTACAGTGATGAGGGGGAAAGGAGACGTTACGCAACATGTTTAAATCTTTGGATACAATAAAAACAAGGAGGTGGCTGATTTACTTTGATTAAACCAGAGCAGTTACTGTAATCCCTGGCTGCTTTGGCTGAGTCAAAGAATGAAGAGCTGCCTCGGTGTTATACAACATGCATTATAGACGTCGCTATACTGAGTTGACGTTCACATTCAAGAACTTTCTCACAACACACATAACAGCAGACAATAGCTGGTTTTCAAAGCAGCTACCAGGTGTGGCATACATGCACGGTATGTACCACCTCTCCTTGTGTAACAGCTCAGTCCTACTGTTTGCTCATAAACCTAAATAAGATTTGATAAGGATCGAAAGACAAGGTTGACAACAGCTGTCTTCTATGTCTAAACCCAGTACTGGTAGGAAGCCAAGTATGAAGAGTCTTACTATGAAGGAGACGACAGAGAGGAAGAGGAGCAGGTTTGAAATCTTGGCAGAGAAGAGGGCCTCTCCTTTGCCCTCTGACAGCACCTGGCGCTTCTGAAGCACCAGATAGATGAAGGCAAATAACATGCCGTGTATCACCGCCTGCAAGAGAACCAGCACCATATTAAAACAATTCTTACCAAGTTTGGGAAATTTAGTCCCACTTGAAAAAGCTTCTGATGTACTCAGCCACGGATTTTACATTTCAAACAATGTGTTAATGCAAAGACTGACTATGACAGCGGGGCACAACTAGAGCGAAACGCATCTGACTTACAAATCGGTCCAGCTTCCATCTGAACCACCACTCGTGGATGCTTCCGTCCAGCTCAAAGAGCAGGGAGATGGGCCACACAGAGAAGACACGCTCAAAGAAACCCTGGAGTCACAACACCAAGACATGAATATTAAAATGAGCAGGGCTTCAAACAAGAAGCAAATTGTGAATTTGAGTAAAATGACAATAGTATACAGCAGTTCTTAAAATAGGCTTAGACTACTCATTAAATTCACAATAGACAGACATTAAAACATTACGTTTCTTACTGTTTAAGCTCACATCACTTTTTAGATCACAGTATTTTTGACAAATACTTGATAATTATATAGCAACAATACTGTATTGGGCTGAAAGATCAGCTCATGCAAAAGTAGCAAAGTGAGCTTAGACGTGTGACATCATGTGCTATTTATGTACAATATAAACAAGATCTTAAACTGGAAAAGTAACTGATGCATGACAACGAAAAGTACAGGCAGTCTATTTGTAATTATAGTGTAAACAACACCAGAATTCCTGAAGTCACTGGAAGATAGAAAGAGCTGGAGAGAAACCAGAGGATCTTCAACCTCTGTATTGACAGTTTGGGAACTGAGCGCCATATTTAAATGTAAGAATGTAAGCTTATTGAAATAAAGAGAAAGCTATTTGCCGAACTATTATTTTCCCACCTATGTTTAACTTTTTGTTAATACAGTCAAAATGGAAGAATGTCTTTCCTTTGAAGCAGCATTTGTTGTATTTTACTGTCACACTATGCGCCATCATTGTTATTTTTGTATGTTCTGTTTGTGCTCCACATCAAATAATCACACACCACAGAGCGCTACAGGCAGTCATTCCTGCCTGAGGCCATAAACCTATACAAGTCCTCCCTCAGAGTGTCAGCCGCTCTGAGTCAGACTGGCACTTGGATTTTGTTCACCTATTGGCATACAAAATTCATGATATCTATTATGTCTCTCTACTGTGTAATGGAGGCTTTAGGTATAATTATTCCTTTCAGTACACGCCTTCATTCTCACCAACACCTCTTTAATGTCTATATTATTTCAACATAAAATGCACAGAAGTGTACATGTTTGTTCATATTCTATATTCTCTGTGTGTGTGTGTGTGTGTGTGTGTGTGTGTGTGTGTGTGTGTGTGTATAGATTGAAGTGAACATTATAGCATAATACATATATTTATGAATGTACCTTTGTAGTTTATCCAGTGTACTGTAGCCCAATGCACATATTTGTATGTTTTACAGACTCAGCACAGTGAAGATATATTTTGTTCTTCATATCTTAAGCACTAGTGTTAAACATTGTAGCATAATGCACATTTTTATTTCTATTTATTTGAATACTTTTGTTTACATACTTTTATTTCATACTCTTACTTCATATAACTCACTATTCTTTATATCAGAGTGACTGTTATGAATCACAATTTCCTCTGGGTCTCAAAGTTTTTTCTGATTTCAGATCGTGGTCTTGAATCACATGAAATAAATAAATGAAATAAAAAAATAAAATGACTATTGGCGCTTTCAATAAATATTTACACGATGACACTTTGTTAAATAATCACCAGCAATGTAAATGACTAAGTATGTAAAGGCAAATAATAAAACAGCTAGAACAGTTTGGCGAGTTCAGAAAATTACTTCATTTTAGTATAAAGCACCCTTTTAAACTGGGGTGTCAGTCACGCCGCCAGTGGACCAGAACTAAACCACCAAAGGGCTCACTCCCACCCACTTGATGACTCTGCAGACCTAATAGTGACACACTTGTGAAGGCTAAGAGGTGCCAGGTTTGTGGAGCAGGTTAAAATGCTGTTTAAGAGGCGTTTCACCATGACCAGAATACAGTTCTCTGAAATAACAAAACTTAATGTGGTCATATTTCAAGATATTGAACACTGAAAACTTCTTTCAACTTCTGTCCGAAAACAATATTGGTGGAACCCTATTGCTAAGGCACTGCCAACATTAAAGATTTGTAAACGGTTTGTAAGGCAGCCGACAGCGTGACCTGCTTACTTAATAGCTTCCTCTTTTATTTGGTATGGTGATGTCAGCATTACTTCGCAGGAAAATACACACGTAATGACTGTGAGTAGTAGACTGACTGTATGTGGAAAGGCTGAGACACTGCAGTTATTCTTTTCAGAATGTACTTGTACGTCTTTACAGTAAATGAAAGAGAAAAGTTGGAGGTGTAATTTTTTGTAAGTTATTATACAATGGTTTAACTGATCAAGCGCACTCAAAGATCAAATTAGGGTATATATGGCCAATGAACTAAAATCAGCTTGATACACTTAAAACAAGGAACAGTCATGATATTACGATATTTAAAATCTAAGACAACATCTAGTCTCATATCATAAGACGTAACATTGATAAATTGCCTAGTTCAACATGAAAGCATTACTCTCTCTCAAACTGTGCTGTGTGAAGACATCCTTATTGAAATTATTCATATGAAAACATTTAACTTGTAATACAATTTGATAATACAATTTAATTTACAGTTTTACACATTCAAAACTAAAGTGAGGTTTCAATTGTGTTGTGTAAGAATCATTCTTTTTTAATTCACTCACCTGTGAGTAGGCAAAGACGCAGATGACTAGCAGGAGGCTAAGTAACTTCGCCAACACCCCGAGGTGCCACAAGCCACTACCTGTTCAGAAAACAAGACAGCCATCAGTGAAAAGTCTGTCTAAATTCAACTCCTGCTCGTATAGATCTATCTTAAGCATTGATTGAAATTATCTAAGGCTTTTTGCAAAGGTATGACACAAGTGAGTTAAACAAATTAAGTTTTTTTCCCCCATCAACTCTGACACCTACTGTTGGCCTTCTTCTGAAGGATCTGAGGCCATATGGCCAGCGTGGCGTAGATGGTGACAAACCAGAAGGTGACCAAAGGAACAAAGTAATAGGCCTGGTAGGGTCTGTCCATTACCATGCAGAGCACCAAGACCAGGAAGTTTAGACGGAAAAGCACCTGGAGTGGAATGAGCACGAAAACAGACACATACAGAGATCAATCAATAATGGCATCAAACTGATAACAGCCCAAAACAAATCACTGTATATGTCTTATCAATAATATGACAGTGTTTCATGCTGAATTACAAAGATATGAGTAACTGTAGTTACACCCGAGAATAATAATGCTTTATTCCCATATCTCATAAAATGTGATTACTGCGATAACGAGCATTTGTGTGATCCTGGTTAAAGAATAACTGACTGTACCCTCACCTGGCACACTCGATACAGTCCAAAGTCTCCTTTGAGCCAAAAAAAGGAAAAGTGTCCATAGCCAGTCTGGAAAAGGTACGCTGCCACCAGCACCCGCACATGCATGTACACTGGAACAAACTGAAACACAGACACAAATAATATATGCCTTTATATCAAATATCAATACAGATTGCTTGAATGTAGAGGATGTGGATGCGTGGAGGACGGATCAAGACTCACAGCGCTGGCCCCAGAAATGTGATAGATTAGAATGACCAACTGCATCCAGCCTTTCCACTCGTCTGTTTGCTCTCGGTTGAGTAATTTGGTCTGTTAGTAAAAGAAAAGCAACATATTGAACTGTGAACCAGATATCAAACTGTTAATTTTAACTTTCTAATGTTACTTGCACACAGTTAAAGGTTTGTTAACTCAGAGCATATGGGGAAAAAAGATTTATAATATTATCAATCACAACATATAAAACCAAACTTGGACTTCCAGCAAACAACTGCTTTGGTCTAAGCTCGCTTTTTACCCAACCTTCAAACTACACTCACACATGAGACACCTTTTTTGCCGCCTACATGTCTTGTAAGCAGACAAAAGACCAGGATGTACTGCATTTAATTTCATGTTGATATGAAACTGTGTTGTTGAAGGCTGGAAGTATGCTTCCCCATCATAACAGATAATTTACTGAACAGCGTCCCCTCACCTCTTTGGTGTTCTCGTTGTAGAACACCCCCAGGATAAGTATATAGATGAGAGGGATGAAGAACGTGGAGTGTGTGTAGAACTTCTGCTCTTTCATGAACACATCTGCTCGGTCACAAATGTAAAAATAGGCCATGATGATGCCCATCCTGCAAAGGGCCTGGAGTGGTGCCTTTGGTCCCTGAGGGACAGCTGCGGTCGCTGGCTTCTTCTCCTCTAAGCTCTCCACGTCCGGGGGCACCGGTCGGCGGTGACGGTTGTTGCCGAGGATGGCGAGGACAATAAGGACCAGGGCCGAACCCGCAAAGATACACGCTGACAGTTTCTGGAGGTGGTTTGGGGGTGGCAACGTCTGGCAGCAGGAGCCGTCAACGGGCCTTATTATCTTGTTGCACAAAGAGTTCATGAGGACCATGGCACCCTGACAGGATTACACAGGGTGGGGAAAAGATGTGAGCAATAGTCTAAGATAAAATGTAAGGACTGTGTTGCCACAATAGCTGAATAACCAGAATAATCGAATAGTGATAGGCAAAAATAAACCAACAAATCTTTTTGAATGACTCTTTCTAGTGTCCTGTATGTACTAGGCATGAATCCCAGACTTTTCCCACTTGCCATCGTGGGGTACTGCTCACACTTCCTGCTACCGGTACGTGAACGAGAAGCCATTAAATTGGACTTGAGTTAAGACCCCTGCAGACCCCTGACCCCTGCTCAGAGCATTTAAAGAATACATTTATAATAAAAAGAGCAAAAGAAACTGATATGGTGAACGATGAAATATGATCAGGAATCCATTTTTCAGATTATTCGAACGCCACATGAATGCTACACAAGTCTGCAAAAGTAACTGGGATGTCTGCTACTTGCCACTTGAAGAACAACAGATTGTTGGTCAGTGACATTTCAATAGCCTGCCTACAAGTGGGATGCTGAATCAATGCATTAAAATTATCATTCATCTTTATCAATATAAACTTCTTCATGATGACTGGTAATGCGTTAAAGAGAAGTGTTGTGGGCAGCACTAGCTGTCGAACATGCATGTCCTGTAACGTAGTGTAACGGTGAAACTCGATATATTTACATGTATCCAAGGAACCGTTACTGTGAAATGAATCGGTCCTGCCCATCACTGTTATGCAATACAACAATCTAATTGCCGACAAATACTCTTAAAATCAACAGAAACATGTCCTACCACATTCCTGGTGCTCTCAGGCAGGTGCAAGCCATCTACCGACTGGGAGATTGTTTCCAGTGCAGCCTGGCGTGACGCGGCCAACAGCTTGACTCGGGACCTGCCGTTGCGTTTGCTGCTGTTGAGCACGTCCACCGCCGCTTCATTGTACAGCTCCAGCTGTTGGTTGGTGATCATTTTCCTGCTCTCACTCAACACCCCCTCGTTTACTGGGTCTAGAAGTGTGAGAATGATTTGAGCAGTGTAAACAACCATCCTAACCAGCACCTAACCATCTGGACTGGGTGAACACTTTGGAATCACTGATTTTAACCATCAAGTCATTCTAACTGTAATCCCCTTTGACATGAATGCTGTGGTCACATGAGAGACTAATCACTGCGGAGAGGGAAACAGGCAGTAACACTTTACTAACCCGACTAAGATGACTGATCATAGAAAGCTCAAAGCTGAGTATACCTTGCAAGACCCAGTAGACCTCTCCATGCTCAGCCAGCTTCTCCAGGTGCACAGCAATGGTTGTCAGGTTGAGTTTGTACTTCTGCAGTGACTCGCTGCTGCCACTGTGCAACTTGATGGACCACTGTTGAAAATGGATTAATTAATGGATGAGATTACGATTGACAAAACTCAGCCACCACCTTGTTTTTGTCTATTGTGGAATGTGCAAGTGCTGCTAAGCACTTAATTATACAGCTTACTGTTGCAGCTCCGAGGATGACAACATCTGGTTTTGCTGAACCTTCCTGCAACATGTGAGAGAAGATGCAATCAGAAAAGCAAATCAATACCCACGCCATATGATAATGTCAAGTTTTTCCTCTTAATAATGCCTCCTACTTGTTAATAACACAACTTCATGCAGGGTTGCACATACAACCTAAAATCTGTCAAGTACGACTCAACATTGTCATCGGTCGCAACAGTGCGCCTGACATTTAGCAGGTCTGTCTGTGAGTGAGTTATCTATGTGTGTATGTGTGAAACCACACCCTGTATTTCACCTCTGCGACATCCCGTTACACCTGTCCCCAGCCCTAAAAGGCCGCGCCTGCATTCGTCACGAGTGAAGGTATGTGCTCAACCATCTACTTCCCATGTCCCAAATAAAGTGCTTATCCTGAGCCGACATCTTCAGCGTTTAAAATCATTTAAATAATGTATTACATTACCAGTGTGTATGGGAACTGACAAAACGGTTACGCTTAGAATGTGCTTAAATGCTGCGCCAAAAGGCGTGGTGAAAAATTCTGGGTGCACCTAAGTTATGTGCTGGTGCACATGAATGAAAAAGGTGAGCGCACCAGAGTGCAACCAATGTAAAAGTTAGCCTGGAGCCCTGTCATGTATACTCACGTATGTCCATGACATCAAGCGCTCCTTCATTGAATTATTTGCCTCTGGATACCACAGAAATTTCTACACACAAGAAGAAATAGATGTTTTGATCAGAGTATGTTTTCACGGACTTAGAAAAGGATATAAAACACATCCAGAAAAAAAAGCTTACCACATTAACAGAGGATCTCTCATCTTCAAAGGAAATGTCCTCGTGCTTCAGACATTACATGCAGACAGACAGAGAGAAAGTCTGTTACACAAATAGCGTTCCTCTTTTTCCCTGCTTGCGATCAGACCAAAAATAGTTGCGGCTGCTGCATGACTGCCCCGCATTCCAGGGATGCATTTTTTTGTTGAAGATTTTTTGTGCAAACAACTTGATGTTAATACATTTTTTGTTTGAGTACATTTTCTCAATGCTATTTATTTCAGGATTTCCCGCAGGTGTTTATAATTAAGGCTGAAGGCCTCGAGATATTTAATGAAATCACATATATAGGGACACTTAGAGGAAAAAACTGCCACTGAAACCACTTTGTAGTAAGTAACTCTAAACTGATTACGAATGGTGCAATATTTTCACATCCAGCTATATAAATGGAAAGTTATTGGTAAGGCATACATGTCTTTAGTTGGAACTTGAATATAGTGGTTAACTGTATATGATGAGATAAGGTAGATTAAAAAGCAGACAGATTTCGATAATCATCAGAGATCCACTAATTACCATCAAATACTTTTGGTGCACAGACTATTAAGGGCACATGAGTAGAGAGTAGATAGAGGAATGTCTGTTAGTGTCTGCACTTTGTCATTTTTTTGCACAAAGGTCTGCTTCACATCTGTAGATCTGTATGCTGTGCACCATCACCACTATGGCATTTGTCCCACGACTCGCTACCTTCGCTAAACAGTTTCCAAAGGAAAAACTCTGGGTCGATGGTGCTTCTTTTTGTAATTACCTTGTTTCCATCTTCTCTTTGCGAAGGATCAATAATTTTGATGAAGGAGTAAAACAACTGCCTGATTCGTGAATCACCGATAAAGGCCACTTGCTTTTTAGCAAGGCAGGTTTTGGCTTCACTGTAAGACAAAAATGGCAGAGAGGAATCTGAAACCTGTCCATCCAAAGAAGTGCAGACAGCCATCATTCATGTGTTGGTTGGTTGATTACACTCTCTAACCTCATTAAAAAGCAGATCTAATTACACAGTGTCTATTAGTGAGATAGTATCTTCTCAATTGCTTATTCCTCTCAAGAATTACCCATCCACCATCCAGAGACAGACACACACATCATCTATCACTGCTACACACTTTTTTGGTTCATCTTTGTCTCAAACATACTGCACATATAACAACCTTGCACAGTTAGTGCGACTCACATGCTCTTGTATTTGTGCATCATGCAGCCATAAGGCTGCCACACGTTCTCCCCCAAGTAACGTCCTTTGGACAGCAGCCATTCACATGAGTCTCCGCCTGGAGGCAAGACACAGAGAACCCCCCAGTAAGACCAAACAAAAAACACAGCTCTTGCTTTCACTCATAGTTTTTCTGTGCCTATGACTGCAACCTGCTGTCTCAATAGCACCATGGCTTTTCATTCAGTGCTGTCAAAAGGCTTGTATACAATACAGGGCTCTGCTAGGGGCAATAGCACAAAATGAAGCCATCAGCAATTTAGCTCAACCATTAATCTCTCCAGCTATTCATCTGTGTGCAAAATGAATGGAGCCATCAGCACTTGAATCAATCCATAGAAACAGGCGAACATGAAGAGTCTGGCCAGATAGGTGGGCATGTAGTGTCATCGCCAGGGACAGCAGCTGTTCTCAGTGTGTACACAGAGGTCTGTGGTTCCTGTCCCTTTTCAAGAACAAATATAACTTTGTGCAACACGGATGAGTGGCGGATGTCTGAGATGCTATTTGCATGCAACAAAAGTCTGGAGTTTGTTTTATCGCTGTCATTGTCACGTCTTAAAGTGTGGGACGAGCAAAAATTAGATCCAACCTGTTACACCTGAAAATCAGTGGAGTCTTGATCGATGGAGCTAACTCATCTCTGTGTGACAAGCCTATGCAAACTTGAGCAAGACCTGAGACAGAAAGCAGGCTGCTCCAATACTGTTCATAACCACTACAGCCACAGTTTGTCAGTGTAACCACACATCACTGAGACGCCTTACTGATAGTGTAGCATGTAGCTTTGTCTGTGTAGTTAACTAAATAGGCAGCACTCGCGATTTAAATGGCTTTGGCCTCCTAATACTGACAACGTCAAATTTTTGTGTCAATTGTTAGCTGCATCAACCCTCACACAGCTTCCCCAGCGTGTCCTGACAGCAGCATGTAAACACAGCTAAATGCAGTGTTAGCTTGATTCGGCTAAGCTAGCCAGACAGAGCCGATGTAAGTTCATGCAGCAAAGTTACCGTCGGCGAATTTAGGCTATATATACACACCCATCTATCTTTACTGAGGCTTGCGAACTGTATGTCTCATCTTTAAAAAGCAACGCTGGATAACAGCACTGTCCCGACCCACAAAGAGAAGTCCTCACAGAGACACAAACAGCGAGCTTTAGCTAGCTAGCTAACATTAGCATTAGCTGATGTCAAGTGTTTGACTGGCTGCATCAACAGAAACTTTAATAAACGGGACACCACTTACCTCCATAGTACCGCGAAGCAGTGTGGAACACGACGAGTAAAATGACGACTACCAGCGATATGAATTTGGCATTTTTGATGGTGAAATGTTGATTTATTTCGCGTTTGCCCAGGCTATAGGCCAGGACCGCCATCTTTGCTCCTCCATGACAACAAGCACCTGTGCAGCCTAACGGCGGCGCTCCTGCCTGCGCACCATCGGCCCGCTCTGCCTCTTGCGACACCGCCTCCTTCTCCATCAACACACCGCTGTCAGGCGCAGATTAAAAAGTAATTCAGTAAATGATCAGTGTTTTAATTAATCTGCCCAGGTTTTCACGCAGATTACAGTCACTTTGGGCTAATGTACAAAGTTCACAGCCCGGAAGCAACTGTCTGAAAACTAAACATAAGTCTTCCTGGAGTGTGTGGTCTTCCTCCTCTCAGTGAGCACTCTGTGCGGGAAGATATGCAGTTTGTCGGGTTTTTAATGGGGTGATTTCAGGTGTGGCTTGTTAAACCAGTTGGTTTAGGTCAGTTACATCACCTTTGTTTGTCCCCCGAGCAAAGGGTAAGAGAATCTGGTGTTGCAGAGTGTAGTAGTTGCTGATTTTGGCGATTTAAGGGGGATTTCCTGCACTGATTTCCAGGACAGTGATTTAATTTAACTTCCTTGGATAAACACAAAAATCTCCTGACTTGAGATTTGTAAATTGCAGTAGTTTTCAGAGTTTTCCATTTTCATGGTTTGTTTGTTTTTTTAAATTAGGTCCCTTGTTGGAATTGACATTAGTAGATGTAGCTGAGCAGAGCATAAGTATTTAAATGTCAATATACAACAGGGCCGTAAACACCTATTCATAATGGGGGGCTCAGAAAGGCCATCTGTAGGGGGGCCATGGGGGTCCTTCCCTGGGAAGTTTTTTTGATGAACAAGCTCTATTTTGAAGCTTTTTTTTTGCTCTCTTGAACCTTATTTACCCTTTACAATTTATTTTTAGATAGATAAAATAGATAGACAGACTTTTAATGTACTTTAGTACTTTATTGATCCCAAACTGGGAAATTCTTGTGTTGTGATATATACCAAATATATATACCAAAATAAGCAGTACTAAAATTTAAAATATAGAGGAGAAATATACCGGAGTAAAATAAAAATATAAAAATTGCAGGAGTACAAAAGGAAGAACAATTACATACACAACACACTGAGAAGTGAGGTAGAGGTTGTAAAAAGTATGCGAAATAGCTACAAGTGTGCAATTGGTGATGACCAGCAGTGCAAACAAATGGTTAAGCTACAGAGGGGTGATTGTAGAGAGCTCTGAGTGCTCTCTGTCAGACAGAGGTGAGGTGTTATATAGCGCTATGGCTTGGGGGGGTCGGTCCGTGTGACAGCAAAGCTGTATCAGTCTGTTGGAGAAAAAGCTCCGCTGTCTGTCCAGCATGTGGTGAAGAAGGGGGTCAGGATTATCCATGATGGATAACAGTTTGCTTAGTGTCCTCCTTCCCACCACTGCTTCAAATGAGTCCTGTTTACAGCCAGTCACAGAGCCAGCCTTCTTGATGAGTTTCTAAAGTCTATGAAACTTACCGGCTCTGATGCTGCTCCCCCAGCAGACTACAGCAAAGTACACAACAGACTGATAAAAGATCTCCAACGTCTTGCTGCACACATAAAAAGAGTCATTAGAGTCTGCTCATCCTTCTTTTCTTCTATTTCAAAAAGGATGCCAAGTTTGGATCTGAGAAAGATATATAGTCATTGTCATTGTCATTTTCAGACTTGGCTCTGCAAATTACTTTTCAGGGTTTACATACTGCACAGTCTATGTGCTGCACAATCAGTCATGATAACAATTAAAAGCATCAACTGTTACCTGCTAATGGAGGTGTGGACTAATCTGACGAATCAGTCTGCCACTGCACTGTCACATTTTTAAAATACTTTTAGCACCTTGACTTGTATTTCTTCACCAGGCTGGAACAGAAAAAGGCCTCCTTTATTGCAACAGTTCATTTGGATGTACACTACACACCCATGCAAATAAAGCACGCAGTATGCCTCTGTAAGAGAATGATCACACCGAAGCAAGTTTGTCCGGCACCTGTTCACCATCAACAGGATGGAATAAATTAGCAGGTCTAGAATGAGTCAGAGGAAGAATTAAATGAACATTTAGATCCCTTATTTAGTAGTTAAATTGTGTAAAAATACTGCATTTAGAATTTTACTCGAGAAAGCAAATTTAATTTAATTTATTTACGAATTTGCATATCTCAAGTACAATATCAGTCTAATTTTAATTAAAAGTTCTTTTAGTTTACTTTGGGCTCACATGTTGTGTATCCTGAAATAAAGATGCCTCTATTATAGTACAGATAACCTGGGGTCAGGTGGTGCTCTAACTGGTTGGTCTGGTAGGTCTTGCAGCATGGTTAGACAATTATGTGAAAGTAAAAACTTGATCTGCAAAGTAACTAGCAGCTTTAGTTATCAGAGAAATATAGTGAAGAAGAACATAAGGAGAAAATTGCCCTCTGAAATTTGGTGAAGTGCAGCTATTAGGTAGAATCAAATGTTATGTACTGTGGCTCAGTAATCTACTTCAGTAAATGCACTTTGAGTCTTTCTACCACCACTTTTGAAAATGATTACATCATCAGTGTCAACAAAAGTGTCACCTCAGTTGTACCATTTTAAATGTAACCTCAAATGTCCAATGCCCAGAGCAGGGATGCTATTAAAAGCATGCCATACTGCCCTCTAGGGGTTATAGAAAGTGCTGCAACTGAATTATTGTGAGAGGATGCCTTCATCTCCATGGACAAGTGCAGATTTTAAGGGGGGGCAAAGCAGGACATGTGCATTTGTCCTCACCAATAAAAGCATGTAAAATAAGAGACATTTACACCACAAATTAATGCAGATTTGTGTTTTTGTATTTATGTGTATTTGTGTGAAACACTTGACGTCCTGGGACAAAAGACAAATTTCATAATTTTTCCTAATAATAAAGTGAAATCACATCAAATAAAGTGAAATCAAGAAGAAAAGGCACAAATTGGTGCATGGAAGTTCACCATATTGCAGGAAATTAAGTTTTAGATGCTCAAAATTTTCTGGCAGAGGGCCCTCAAACCCCATCTCACATATGTCCCCGCAGTGTTGGAATGAAACCTACACCCTTGCGCACATGGGAGAAGTTTCCCTTCCTAAATTGAACCAGGTAAAGCAAACTTCTCCCAACAGCAAACAGAACTGCCTCTACATGTGGATGTGTGATTAAATCCAAATTTTCAGAATGCTTGCATATCCCAGTTCCCTTAACACACTGAACTCACGCTGATTCTCAGCCACTGACAAAGTGTCAAAACAAGTTATTTCAGGTCCCCATTCTGAATCTTAACTGATACTGGTGTGCACTTATCACTGCAATTCAAGCCTTGATCCAAATCACAGAAATTTATTTGGATGCAAAAGCTGTATTATGCAAGGAAAAGCAACATCAAAGGATGCATATTTACAAGAAACAATGCACTTTAGTAATCACACATTGGCATGGACAGTGTCAACAGAAATTTACTGTACATTAAAATTGGATGTACCGTTGAAAAGCAAGAAACAGGGGGAAGGAAAATCAGGATATGGCTGTGCTTCCACAATAGGAAGATGTTTAAATTAAATCAACAGTGACAAACCTTCAATGGTGTCATTAAAACATGAAAGCACTTAAGTCACTGAGTAGTGTGTTTTGGAACATTGGACATGCTTTATTTCAGAACTTTTCACAATTTATTTAAACATCTCACATATACAAAATAGGTACAATAGACTTTGTGGTATCGTTTTTTGAGAGAGAGAGAGAGAGGCCGCTTAAAAAAACCATTCAGAATTGGGTGAAATATGTGCTGTCAGTATGAACACTCTGTGTGGGGTTTGAAGAGTTAAAAAAGCCTGAACAAAAAACCAAAACAAAAAAAAACCTTCTAGACAAAACAAAAAAAGAACAAAACAAAACAAAAACCAGACATCAGGTTTAGAAACATTCCACCTGCTTAAAGTGGGGGAGTATCAGGGGACGAATGCAAGACTCCTCAAATGTCAATACAAAGTAATACAGTAAAAAGTGGTTTGCTCCACAGCTGCATATTAGCACCATAGATCTCTGCTTCAAGTAACTGAGCACCTTCCGATACGGGACAAAGCTTGAAGCATTAGAAGTCTTAACATCTCGGTTGTGGACCCAGGTTTTGTCAAAAGTATTTTCTTTAGGTACAGGCATGAGGTAGTTTAAACCTTTTTTTCATGGAAATTGTGGTTTTAAACCTCCTCTTTGGAAGATATACAAAGACCACAAAGTGATGCATACTTTCAGCGTTTTTATTACACTTCTTTTATTTTTTACAAAAGGATGACATGATGTCCCACAACAAGGTGTTTTCCCGCGTCCCTTTGGGTTGCTGTATTAATTTGCATTGCACAAACGCTCCGTTCAGTCCGTTCAGTCCTTTCAGATAGTTGCCCATCTTAAGCAAGTGGATGCGCAGAGAGAAATCAGCATTCAGTATAAAAAAAAAAACAACACAGAAAGAAGGGCAGAGATTTTGTTTTTTTCGTTCTTTCTCTCGTTTTTGGTGTTAATTTATCATGAGTCTATTTATTTGAAACAGACTGGGCCAATGTCCAAACCAAACTCCTGATCAGCTCCACCAATGTCCAAAGGTGCAATGTCGAGGATGGGCAGGCGAGATGGTTTATTCGTTCTGTACTCAATCACTGTCTTGCTCCACTGACCAGTGTGTCTCTGCAGGTGTAACGGGAAAAAAAGAGACCTCATTTTAGAACAGTGGCCAAATAATACAAATTAGCTTTGTCTCGTGACACCAAGAATTGCATTCATTTAGCAGTTTACAAACAGAATTCTCTCTTTCTCATTGGGTATAAGCAACAACCAAAGAGCTACTCACAGTGCAGCCGTCCTCCAGCACGGTGAAGGTGAAGCGGCTGTTGCCCTCGGCTCTCAGCTCCACATCGTTGGAGCCCTGGATCACCACAGCCCTCTTCAGGTCACCGGTCTCATCACTCATGTAGGCAACGCTGTTCTTGCAGTGGTAGGTGACGTTCTGGCTAGCCTGGTTGGACAGCAGGCGCATGAAGGCAAGCTGGGTAGCCATGCTCTGTGGGCTGATGGTCTCATCGTTGTAGGTAAACTGCACGGAGGAAAGAAAGACAGTCAGAATTTCAGATATGAAAAATATTACATCTTTTGTTACTGTTATTTCTTGTGTGGCTTGTGTGGTGTTAAAGATAGACTATGCAGGATTTTCCTAAAAACCAACGTATTGTGTCGCAAAACACCAAATGAGATTGCATCTGGAGTTTGCTTTTACTTTCACTTTTGCTGGTGAGCATGTTTACAAAGAGTAACCAACAATCCTAGATACATTTAAACCAAATAAAAGTAAAATAAATATGTCTCCACTCTGTAGACGCTCACCTCAGTACCGCCGTTGATGGTCTCTCCGAACCAGACGTGTTTCTTGCCCTCGGTGCTTCTGTACCAGTTCTTGCGGGCAATGCTTCCGGGGTGAGCGTGGATGCAGGTCTCGCGGGTGTCGAAGTTGCAGAAGACCTTGATGGCATCATTCATGCATCCCTGGTTGGGGTCAATCCAGTAGTATCCTACAGGGCAGGGCAATAGAGTCAGTATTGATAGAAAAAAGCATTACATGGGCTCCAACAGACATCTAAAGCCTACTAAGTATAGGGGGTGTATAGATTAACAGATTAAGTTTAGCTTACCGCTGCTCCATTCGGGGTGGCTGAGTTTGATGTCACGGCAGGTGCGGGCAGGGTTCTTCCTGGATCCCTCAGGGGTGAGCAGGTTCTCGATCTGAGTGTTGAGGGACTTGATGGTGGCATCGACCTCGTAGTCCTTGGCTCTCAGAGCAGGCTGATCGGCTCTGTACTCATCATATCCAGAAACATCATATCCACCACCAGAGGGGCCGGGAGGTCCGGGCAGACCGGGAGGTCCAGGAGGACCCTGATACAGATGAGAGAATGGATTAATATGTGGATCAAAGTTGCAGTTGAATCCTTTTCAGATCCTTTGATAAATGTGCTAAACTATCTGGACTCTAGGTGTGCTTACAGCGGGTCCAACGTATCCAGGGGGTCCACGAGCACCAGGAGTGCCAATGGTACCATGGCCGCCAGCTCTGCCATCCTTACCAGGGGGTCCGTGGGGTCCAGCAGGTCCCTGAAGAGGAGGTCATCACATGACAAAGTCAAACATTTGGACATCTTGAATCACATATGACTGTAAATAATTACACTATCTCCTGTATTTGGTGCCTTTGTGATCCCAAAAAAAGACTTACTCTGGGTCCAGCGGGTCCGTGAGGTCCAGCAGATCCAGTGTCACCGGAGGGTCCCTGAGAGAAGAGAAAGTGCACCATTGAGTGACATCATAGTAGACATCTTAGATTAGATAAATACCAGCACATGTAGCTGTAAGTTTCCATATTTTGTGTGCGCTGTGATGCCGAGCTGTCACTCACAGAAGGTCCGGGCATTCCCTGGAGACCAGCATGTCCACGCAGACCCTTCATGCCTCTCTCTCCCTTGTCTCCAGCAACTCCCTTCTCACCACGGGGTCCAGCGGGTCCCTATAACATGCATACACACACACATTACATCGGTGTACTTTTAGTCAGTGAACACTATTTTTTGTGCTATTCCTATGCTTCTGTGTACTTACAGCGGCACCTCTGGCTCCAGCGGGGCCAACGGCTCCAGAAGCACCTCCTGGGCCCTGGACACAAGGGAGACAAGATTAAAAGGATGAATGAAGAAGGCAGATGATAGTAGATGTTGTTTACCTTGAAAATGTTGCCACTTGGAAGCGGTCTAGTAGTGACTCCATTTTAAATAGGGTTGCTGTTTATTTATACTTACAGACTCTCCACGGTTTCCAGGTCTGCCAGAAGCTCCAGTGGGTCCAGCAGGTCCGGGGGCACCAGAAAGTCCCATGGAACCAGCAGGTCCAGGCTCACCACGGTCTCCCTAAACATGGTGTGAAGGGGCAGGTGCAGGTCAGAGCACAGCGTATGTGTGTGTGTGTACTCTGATACAGATGTGCTGTAAGGTGTATGAAAGGGCATTACCTTGAATCCAGGAATACCAGGACGGCCAGGGGGGCCATCGTTACCAGGGTTACCCTATAGATGGCAAAGAATATTATAGTTAACATAAAAGTTTTAATCTTTATACCAGGCTATTGTGTCAGGTTGTTGTGACTCCACATTTTTGTACATCCACTCTACTAAAGTCAATTTCAACCAAGCATTCATGCAACCAGGAAACCAAACTTACATTTACTACTAAAGATGCAACCATTAATCAGTTCGTAGTAAACTATTCAATCAATTGCCAACTAATCTGATGATTGATTAATTGTTTTGAGTAATTTTTTGGGAAAAATTCTCTTATTCCAGCTTCTTAAATGTGAATATTTCTGTTTTTTTTTTACTCCTCTGTATATCTTTGGGATACTCTGTGGATAAATCAAGACATTCAAGGACGCCATCTTGGCCTTTGGGAAACACTAATTGAAATTTGTCTAAGTCAAATAACAATACTTCTACTGGGGATATCTTGATACTCTCTACATTTGATCACCACTAACAGGTCATTGCAGTACTTGTTATTGGCCCGTTCAGTCCTTACCTCACGTCCAGCCTCTCCCTGGGGTCCGGTCATACCGGGCAGGCCAATGTTGCCAGGGGCACCACGGGCTCCAGCGGGACCAGCGGGTCCAACTCTACCAGCCTCTCCCTGTCATAGGATGCAGAGAAAATCACTGGGTCAAATACAGTCAAAGGCTTCAAACTGTATGAGATATAGGATGCATCTATATACGTATATCCTCTGTAGAGTTTGTGCTTACCACACCACCAGCACCACCAGGTGAACCACGATCTCCTCTAGCACCAGGCAGACCAACGAATCCCTGAAGTCCAAGAGGACCGCTGCTTCCAGGAACACCAGGAGAACCCTAAACACACACACAGGCCCCATGTCAATGCACTGATGATGAAGATCTATACATCTATATGACCATAATAAAGATATAAAGTTGTATTTTCTTTATCCGACTTATTATCGTTATAATCATTTTAATTTCCCACAGTCTAATAATCTGGACTGGAAAAAGAGCTATAACTTACAGCAGGACCGGACTCTCCAGAAGGTCCC
This sequence comes from Cephalopholis sonnerati, assembly GCA_019142605.1. Lineage (NCBI taxonomy): Eukaryota > Metazoa > Chordata > Actinopteri > Perciformes > Serranidae > Cephalopholis > Cephalopholis sonnerati. Next base: position 28,717,674 of record JAGQAX010000014.1, on the reverse strand, counting down.
TTCTCTCCAGATGGGCCAGGTGGTCCAACCATACCCTGATCTCCAGAAGGACCAGAAGGACCAGAATCACCACGGAGACCACGAGGACCATCCTTACCAGCGGGACCAGCAGCACCAGTGGGTCCAACAATACCCTGACAGCAGAGGAGGAGGAGGAGGGTGGGTTAATGTCAGATGTGATTTTTCTGTTTCACTGTTATGAGAAGCAGCATGATGAGAGGATGAACTGAATTTTTTATTTAAATAACCCAGTGTATTCAGTGTGGGTCTGCGTGTGTGTGCGGCCTTACTAATGATTGTAAATATAATACTCACAGCAGGACCAGCAGCACCAACTCTGCCAGCAGCACCAGGGAAACCAGTCAGACCCTGATATTGGAAGCACACATCATCAAAGGTTATACAGCAGTCATCAAGAATGTTTAGTGTGTCTATGTGTGTGTGGGTGGACATCAGAGGTAAGATAAAGGTCTGATTTGAAATGGCCATTTGGCTTGTGGGGTTGAAGTAAGTGGGTGTGAGTGGGTGCGACAGGCACAACAGAAATTAAATATGTGCTTATGTATGCTGCTGTGATGTTTCAATACTCACAGGAGGGCCGTTATCTCCACGAGCACCAGTAGGTCCAGCAGGGCCAGCAGCACCCTAGATAAACAGATGAAAAAAAATCAGACACCATTCCGTATTAGCATAAAGGACCATCCACAACAATGATGATAACTATAGAAATAAATACGAATATATTGTTTTAGAACTCTAGTTTGCAGCATGCTCGGTCCCACTGTTTATCAGTGTGGGTACTCACAGTGTTATCGTTATAGTTCTTGGTGTGGGCCCTTTACTACTCATATCTCATTTGAGTTTATAAATTCTCAACACATGAATATGTGTCAAGTATAAATTGTACTAACAGGAGGTCCAGACTGTCCAGCAGGTCCAGCAGGGCCGGCGGGGCCAGCTTCTCCCTTTCCACCACCAGGTCCGCGCTCTCCTCTTGCTCCGGTCTGACCGTCAGCGCCCTGTACACAGGAAGAGAAATGGGGCTGGGTTAGTATCTGGGATTCTGTGTGTGTAATTGTGTCATAGGATATTGTATTGGAAGGTGACTGGCTGCGGGCTTACAGGGGGTCCAGCGAATCCGGGAGCTCCAGCAGGTCCGACCTCTCCGCGCTCTCCCTGTGGATAAGAAGCAGTGGGTCAGAAAGACTTTATGTTTATGCTGCACATAAAAGCTGCATGTTGTCTCAAGGTGTTCATCTGACATTCATGTCAACTGATTGTTTAGGGTGAATACGGTAGAACCGTTGATACTTGTCTAATGAAGAAAGTCAGCCACAGCTACTTACAGGGGTTCCACGACCTCCAGCAGGTCCAGCAGGTCCGAAGGAACCGCTCTCACCCTGGAGGAGAGAACAGTTAGCGTCGTTCCATCCATCCAACCATTGATTACTTATGAGAAATCATTTGTAGGCATCAGCATTGATTTAAATGCACTCTATTGCATTTTGGGTGGCTGTGGCTCAGGAGGTTGTTGTTGGTTCGATCCCCTGATCCTCAAATCCGCATGTTGAATTATCCTGGGGCAAGATACTGAACCCCACATTGCTCAAGTGTGAGTGTGTGTGTGAATGTTTGAGGCGTGTAGCTGGTGGCACCTGCTATGGTAGCCTCGGCCACCGGTGTGTGAATGGGTGAATGTGACATGTAGTGTAAAAGCACTTTAAACGGTCCGACAGACTAGAAAAGGCGCTAATTTACTTTTGTACTGTACAGCTAATTAATCAGCTATTGAATGTCAAATCTTGATCAGCTGATATGAATCTTACAAAAGATAATCCTTTGGTTTTCATGTTTTTAGGCAATGCAAATGTAGCGTCACTGTTTCTATTGTAATTCTTGTCTACATAGTTGACAAAGCAATAAACAGTGTGAAAAATGTCACTGCAAAGGGTGTCAATAGCTGCTTAAAATAGCATATAAAAGCATAAAAACATTTTAAATGTTAAGTTTTGCATTTGTCTGCTTCATATCACAACCTCTGCCCTCGTTGTTATTGAGTCGTTGCTGTAATATTATTAAGCAGCCATCAGGTGGCAGTGTTGAGGTTCTAGCTTGAGATACAAAGCTACCGTACAGTGGGGGTTCTCTTACAGAGGAATGGGCCGTCCAAGCATATGTATTTGAGTTGGCCAGCTAAGAGATCATTTCTGACATTGATTTGATTTCAACTACACATCTCTATGAGTCTCCTGTGTAGATCACTGGTCAGCCAGCCATCTTGAATAATGTCGGAGGTAGCCATTTTTAGATCTTAACAAAGCTCCATAGCATCAATTAATCTGTGTCAAAGTGTTTATCCTAAACATATTTATTGTGATGGTTTATGTCATTATTTGTCATGTGGTAAATAATATCCACACATCAGCTACTTACCTTATCACCATTGGCTCCGGTGGGTCCAGGAGGTCCAGCAGGTCCGGGCAAGCCCTGGAAAGGGAGAGGAGAGGACACTGAGGCCAAGGCTGTAATTGCTATAGTTAACCTAATGGAGTGAGTGGCTATATATATATTTTTTTATTTTACATCAAGTGCCTTAAGAAGAACTAGAGAGTTGAGCTTACACGGCTGCCATCTCTGCCAGCGTTTCCGTCAGGTCCTCTGTGTCCAGCCTCTCCCTATAGGAGAGAGCAGGAGGGAATGATTGAGAAAAAATACATTTTTATTAACAAATATGAGTGATTTTGAGGGCTAAAATCTTTATGTCAAGGTGGTATTTTTGGAACTTACCTTCTCTCCCTTGCCTCCAGGGGGTCCAGCGGCTCCACGCTCACCAGGCATGCCACCAGGTCCCTGGTGTCCAGGACCGCCAGCAGCTCCAGCAGCGCCAGGCTCTCCCTGGAAACAGACATGACAAACCATGGTTCCTTTTCGCATAGACACTGGCATATTCTGATTCTAGAGGATTATTATACTCAGAAGAGCATATAAACAACTTCTACATGCTGCAATAAAGTGTATGTATAGAATTTATTCAGCATTGATCTGATATTGGTAAAATCTGCTACCGTTTGTATGGTCAACATTACATTTATAACCTTTGCCCCTTACAGCCATGGCATCATCTTACCTTGCCACCATCAGCTCCGGGGGCTCCAGCAGGTCCACGGGCTCCCATTGGTCCCTGAGGTCCAGCAGATCCGGCAGCACCAGGGTTACCACGCTCTCCCTGAAGAAACACAAAGAGGAAGTCAGTGTATTGTCTTCAGCTACTTGAAGCTGTATGATTTATTATATGCATGCAAATGTAAAATGCCACAATTATACAGATCTTCTGTTTATATTCTAACTATTTTATTGGTTTTGACATTTTATTAAAATTGAAAAAACTGTAGCAGCTACTACTAAGACATGGACAGGTGAACTCACCTTGGCACCAGCAGGTCCAGAAGCTCCCTGGTCTCCTGGGACACCCTACAGAGAGATGAATGGTGGGTTAGAAATGTACTGCCTATTCTACACTTTCTATGGTTTGACTGTGCAATATGATAGAAGTAAGTGTGTGTGTTGCTTACTCTGTCTCCGGGCTTGCCAGCCTCTCCAGCACCTCCAGCAGGACCAGGCAGACCCTGAAAACATCAAGCCACAAAATCAGGAACAATGAACTCAGCAGTGCTATTCATGCACATACTGCTATGTAAAAAGCACACTTGAGGTGCAGGTAATGTATGTAGCTACTAACAGTTAGACTGAATTTACTCTGATTAGTGCAGTTTCATATTTTTGAATATGTTTTTTGACATTGTCTTGTTTATAATGTGCAGAGAGTAAAATCAAATGATGGATCCACACCTGGAAGCCAGGAGCTCCAGAAGCTCCCTGCTCTCCCTTCTCACCAGGACCGCCCTGTAGACAGAGAGAGAGCAATTTTCAATTTTTTTTAATAAAAACATTCAAAAATTAAGTGTTACAACAAATGCTGCAGAGATGTCCTAGCCTGCACATCATAGTCTACAGACTTAAGCAAATATCTTTTTGTGGTACAGATCCCTCCAAAATCCACACCATAATCATTTTAATGTGTTTTTAAATGAGATTATGATGTGACAATAATCATTTCCTATTATATTACAAATCATATAGCAGCAAGAAATCTTATAATTAGATATATTTTTCAATCATTCAACCCTAGCACTGATAGTCATAGTAACAAATCACAGTCATAAATGTTGTATGTATTTGTTGGAAGAGGGGAAACAGCCATTAACTGGGCACAACATATATAAGGATACTTACAGCAGGTCCAGCAGCACCAGTGGCTCCATTGTTACCATCAGGTCCAGGGGCTCCCTAGATAGGAACATGATGACATGCTATAACAACTGACAATGGAGCTGACAGTGTTTAATCAGTGAGTAACTGTATGACACACTTGTTGGGTATATTTTGACTTACTCTCAGTCCAGTGGGGCCAGTGGCTCCCTTGTCTCCGGGCTTGCCAGCCTCACCCTATAGAAGGTAAGAGGTGGTTTAAGCACAGCTTATGATAAACTTGAAAAACAATAAAGAAAAGGATGTAGCTCCAAATGCTCATCTTGGCTCTATTTCTACTCACACTAGGTCCTTTGGGTCCGGGGAAACCAATGTTTCCGGGCTGGCCTCTTGGTCCAGTTGGGCCAGGGGGTCCACCACGGCCATCTTGTCCAGCGGGGCCCTGGAGGAAGAAACAGGCAGTGCAGCAGGAGGTCACGTTGATTGCATTTATTGCAACAAATATGATCACAAAGTAAAATTTGGAGAGATTATCGATGATAAGTTCTGTAAATTCAAATGTACTCACAGCAGGTCCCTCCTTTCCTGGGGGTCCAGAGCTTCCAGGGCTTCCTGGGAGTCCCTGTAGAAAATAAAAATCGGTCATTAAGATGCTACATCTGCTGCTACATCTGACCCCGTGAGGTGACTACCTTTCAGGGTTAATTGTCCACACAAAGCAAATTCACATCACACAATAGCCCCGTACTTAAAGCTATTACAGAATCAGAATCAGCTTTTTTGGCCATGTAAGTGTGTACACATACAAGTTATGACTCCAGTTTTTGTTACCCTTAATAGTTGCCTTGTACTAAAGCCATTACAGCACCTAACTCAGCTATTCCAGCTCACCATAGATCTATTCTCCCTTTAAGATAGACTCACAGAGCTAACACAGACATGAGATCCCTCTGAAAAATACAGAACTGAGTAAAAGACTCACCCTGAGACCAGCTGGGCCAGACTCACCGGCGCGGCCAGCATCTCCAGGGGGTCCACGAGGTCCAGCAGCACCAGAGGCACCACGAGCACCAGGCATGCCCTATGAGAGGGAGACAAAGAGGTCCAAGGGAAATGAAAGGGCCTGAATGATGACTATATCTGGCAGTAAAACAGAGCTTTATTTTTTTGGCTTATCATTAGTGTAATTTAATATAGATTTGTGCTATGACATTGCATGTTAATGGAGTGAAATTTATTCTTTGACCACTTACAATGGGGCCAGTTCTTCCCTCGCTACCAGGCATACCACGGCTGCCAGGGGCGCCCTGTAAGAGACACGCAGGCATTAGCAGGTCAAAGACAAAACGCCTCTGAGCATGGATTCATGTTGGTGACGCCGATCTGGTACTCACTCTAGCTCCACGGCCTCCAGCGGGTCCAGTGGCACCAAGCTCACCAGTGGGTCCTCTCTTACCCTCCTCACCCTGAGGTCCGGGGGGTCCCTGAGGTCCAGAGTTACCCTGAGGAAGGCAACAGAGAAGTTGAAGGACAACAATCATAAACAGTCATATGTCTTCAGATTCAGTTTGGTGACATTTAAAGTTAAAGAACTGGATCAGGGTGTGAACTTACAGGCTCTCCCTTGGGTCCACCATCTCCCTTAACACCCTGGGTACCAGGATCTCCCTAAGACAGACAGACAGAACAATTAATGAAACAATCAGTCATCTGTAAACAATTACTTCTGAGTGTTTTTGTGTGTATGGTATGCATGGACATGTATGTTATTTTGTGGATGACATACATCCACAAAATAACATACATATCCACATCCATACGTATCCATGTTGGTGGTGTTCTTACAGCGAGGCCTCTCTGTCCAGTAGCACCCAGAGGGCCCTGGGGTCCAGGTCCTCCTCTTGCTCCAGGGAAGCCAGGAGCTCCAGCAACACCAGGGGTGCCCTAAATAACAGCAATGATGGACAAGTGAGAATTAGTGGAGCCTAAAATATAATATAATATAATATAATATAATATAATATAATATAATACAATATAATTCTCTGTGATTAAAACAACCTAATTATTTACGTGTAATGCGTGCAGCCTGGACCTAGGCCTAGTTATTGTAACCTCTGTGTGACCCTAAGTGACCTTTGACCTATGTATGCTCGAAAAGTAAAACTTGAGCACTTACAGCAGCTCCCTTGGCTCCGTTCAGGCCATTAGCACCAGGGTTACCCTAAAGGAAACAAAACAAGAAGTGAGGGAATCTTGCAAAACAATTAAAAAACTTCTCACTGAAAAATCAACCGCCACAAAAATTATTACATGTGACTTTAATATTGAATATGTAATGATGTCATGCAAAGTAACTACAGTACATGACAAAATAACTGCTGGGTGAATTATTATTTACAGAGCGTAATCAGTTGAGGGTCAAATGCGTGGATAGCAATGGCACCACTTACAAAAACAGCTCAATGCAAATCAGAATAAGACTTCTACAATTAATGGAGTTTTGGGAATTGATCAATGTATCCTGGAAAAACACATCAATCAAAACCAAATCAAGGACTTGATAAAATACATATTTTTGTTTCTAATTTCTCCAGGAACTTGGGAGTCTAAACGGCAACATCTTTGTATACTTACAGGTGGACCAACGGATCCAACAACGCCATTGGGACCGGGCTCTCCTCTAGCTCCCTGAGCTCCACTTGGGCCAGTAGCTCCAGCAGGTCCAATCTCTCCCTGTCAAAGACAAAAAATACATCTGGAATTAAATAAAGAAATCATAATGATGGGATGTATTGGTAGGTATTTGTCTGAGTACTCTTTTAATTATAAAAATAAATGTTCTGGAGTGAGTGAGGCTTTCACATGTATGAACTATTCCCATGGGGATAGTGTACAAAAGCTTTTGGGATAGTGAACATGGCAGAAAGTTGATATCTCTGACAGATGTTTATGCTGTATGTCAATGAGAATTGTGAATCTCTCTGGGAGGATGTGTTGCCAAAAAGACACGGGAAGTGACATCATGCTTACCTTGGGTCCGGGGCCACCGGGGAAACCTGGGGGACCAGCAGCTCCAAGAGGACCCTGGGCAGAGGAACCACAGATATAACATCAGGATATGTGTAATATGGGTCAAATCTCACATTAAGTTTGAAGCTGGTCTAATACAGGTGCAATTATGTGCATATAATTAATATTTAGTAGCATAATTGCTTCTTCCTTTGATATTATATTACACATTATTGTTTATACATTAAGGTAATTATAAAGTACTGATATCTCTTAACTTCAGGATTCACAAAATGGCTGAATCATACAGTCACGGAGGGTTTGTATGGCCAATACTCACAGCAGGACCAGCGGGTCCAACATTGCCATCAGCACCACGAGCACCAGCAGGGCCAGCAGGGCCAGCACGGCCTCTCTCACCATTCATACCACGAGATCCCTAAAGGGAGGACACACAAAGAAACAGGAACGATAAGAAAAGTGCCTTTAATGCAGCGATCGATGATAAATTATGGCAAAATGAGTACAATGATTTAAACAGGAAGGTTGCTGAGGTTTTGTGTGTATATGGTGAACTCGATCAAAAACTTACAGCAAGTCCGGGACTTCCAGCAGCTCCGTGTGCACCAGGCTCACCCTATAGGAGAGACAGGAGAAGGTGGATTAAGTTGATGGGGTATCTCAAGGTCAGAGGTTAACAGGTCAAACAGAGAGAGGTGATTGTGGTTCAAAACCTTGACAAAGTATTGCTAATGCTAAACTGACGTCTGGTCTGTGTGAAATACAACCATCCCTACATAAACTACAGTATATTACTGTAAACTCTTTTCCTAAGCATATCAATGGGCTGGCATTAACATGACTACAACAGGAACTGGGATCCTACATGAAAGCATTTGTTGCTGCAGTCATAACAGAGGTATCCTCCTTACCTTGGCTCCAGCACCACCAGGCTCTCCCTTGCGTCCATCCAGACCATTGTAACCCTGAAACACAGAAAAAGAGTGATGATTGAAGATGTTTATAAGAGTTAAGAGACATCACATGACAGGCTGTGGAAGATAAGCGGAAAACAGCACTATTATTACTATTCCTATTGGTACTAAAATGTGATACTTCAAGCAGAAAAAACAAGCGACTGGGAACAGATTGAGGATATGAAGATCCTTGCTGGATAAACTGGATTATCAGAGGATCAGTATGTGGAAAAACAAGACATATGCTTGTTTGACCTCTTGAAAGAATACCAAGACATCCAAAGTCTAATGTAAGACATTACAGAAGCTTGTCTTTCCTCAAAGGTGGTTTTACAGGAGGTTTGCCACCTGGCTGTAGAAGCTCTCAAGCAAAAACCAGGACAAAAAAATCTTAAATGGCAGCCATTAAGCTCTGTGTTAAATCTACTGTGCTCCTCAGGAGGCAGGAAACAGGAAGTTAGGACTGTAATCACTCCCAGCAGTGCTTGTTATGATGCACAAAAACACTGGAGTCCACTTTTTACACAGCACGAGTGTAGCTTCTCCGCCATTTTTGTTTTTTCTGTTTTGGAGCAGTTTCAGCTGCTGGCTTCGAGCCAGTGGGCTTCAGGTGTTTAGGTAAACCACGCAGGTAAAGTAGAGGGAGAGATCATCACTCACTCTGTGTCCCTTCATTCCTGGAAGTCCAGGGGTTCCGGGGAATCCACGAGCGCCCTGCAATTCAAAACAGAGAAAATATTAATGAGACTTACTCAGGATTTACTTCTCAGATGTCTGTTTGTGGTTTGTGATTCATTCATTTGTTTTGGAGCCAGTTTCTTACCTGGGGGCCAGGGGCACCTCTGTCTCCGGGCTTTCCAGGTCTGCCGTTGTTACCCTGTGAGTCAGCGAAACAGACGTTACCAACAATTTAAATCCATATTAAGACAGCATGGAAACAAGACTTTAGGAAACTTGTTAACAAAATTATCCCCTAGAAAGTTTTTGCAGAAAATGTATACTTACGTCCTCTCCAGATTTGCCAACAGCTCCAGGGGGTCCACGGGGACCAACGGGGCCCTTAGGAAGGAAAACCAGAACATTTCAGATCTCAGAGATGATGTAAGTCTGACAAGAATTATTCTAATCTCATGATAATTTTAATTATTGTGAACATATTGGAGGATGATCTTACAGTCTGTCCAGGCTCTCCGGGCTCACCGGGGTGGCCGGTGTGTCCCTGAGGTCCCTGTTGAATGATAAAAACCAGTCAGTCTTCTTAGACAACATAGCAACAGCAGATTGAGGTCATGGGTATGAAGTTTGATCAGATCACTCCATAGATGAAATCTGCAGAGAGCGTGTGAACTTACAGGAGGTCCAGGAGGTCCAGGAGGGCCTCTAGCGCCCATCATACCCTGAAAAGGAGAAATTAGTTAATTCTTTGTATCATTCAGAAGTCAAAGTTGTGAGAGACATGTGTCCATCGACTATAACTATTTATGTGTAGGTAAGGCTGTAAAGACAGTCATAAACTTCAGTGAAGTCTCTATTGAAATAAAGGTAGGAAGATAAAGGCGTGTGTGTGTGTGTGTGTGTGGCAGACAGAGAGGGGCCCTCACCATGGGTCCAGGGCCGGGATCGGGAGCTTTTACACCATCGTACTGAGCAGCAAAGTTCTGATAAACAGAAAAAAAAACACAAATTAAAACGTTAGAATGACAAACTCCTAATAACAGATCAGCACTATGGGACCAGCAGAGCATGAATTCAGATCAGATAAATAGTGGTCACTGTTTCTGTCAGTCCAAACCAAATGTCATCGTCATGGCACAAAAATCAGCCATGAAAAAATACTTGTGTGACACACCACAACAAATAACAAAATATATTATGACATTTGTATCAAATCAGTGCTTGTATGCACCAATATAATTATTAATTGTAAAATGCAAGTGGCCATGCGATGTTTTTCTACACTAATACTGGCTTTGTTGTGTATCATTTAAGTGTTAGCCATGGGGACAAATGGGTCAAGGGCACAGGGTCAAAGGTCACGGGGTTATGACACCATTAAAAAGGTTCAATACTTTTCCTGTTCAACATAAAAAAACAGAGTAGCAGGGGGGATTATGAACGATGCCAGCCTAGTGCTGAATATGGGTCAAATACATCAAATAGACATATTTCAATACTTTTTTTTCCCGCACATGAGAAATATTGGAAGTCAAATCAAAGCTAGCACACTAACAGCACAGTTTTTGGACCACTTTTGAGCCAAGCTGCGTATTTTATGTGTATAAACCGTGGACTTACTCCTCCGAGTCCAGGGGGACCAGGGGGGCCAGCGGGGCCAGGGAGTCCGGGTTTGCCATCTTTTCCATTGGGGCCTTGTGGACCCTGTAAAACACAGATGATGTCGTGAGTAAACACTGTCACTGAGTGAGCAGCTGCTGATGAGATGGTTTCTTGCTAGATTATTCTGTAAACATGAGCTGATAAATAGATTATAACTACTGTTGTAACAAACTGCGTTATTATAAGATAAGTGGGGACAGAACACGACTCTAGTGCCTGTCATATTCATTCACGTCACTATTACTGTCGTAAGCACTCGGTCATATGGGTAATGTAAACAAAGGGGTGTGGCCTACGGAGGTTAGGAGGTCAAATGACGTCAGCAAACAAATGTGCCGAATGTGCATCAAAAATAACCACATTAAATGCCTAAATTACATATTTAGTAACAGTTGTTTGAACAAAGGAAGTAGAATTTCACTTCAGCTTACCCTGTCACCTCGAGGTCCTTTGTCTCCTCTGGGACCCTGCAGCAGAAAAATAACTCCGTCAGACCAAAACACAGAGCAGATGCTGCTTCAGCAACATGTCAGCTTCTAACTATTACCCAAGCAAAGCAATTTAAACTACACTAAATGAGACTAAAAGCAAATAAAACCAGATTTTAATCATATTTAAATGATCTGGTATATGTCAATATCAATGAAATGTGTGTGTACACAAACTTGACCTTACAGTGGGAGGGCAAGCGGCTTTAAACACATTTCAGTAATTAGACAAATCATCATAAAGATGCCCTCTTGTTTTCTGCACATAAACTGTGCTTTATGTGTCTCATATGCCACGCTGTAGGTGCTAAATGACACATAAGAAGAACATCATGTGCTCACCTTGACTGTTCCCTAAATGGAAAAGAAGATAAATAAATGTAAGATTTATTTATTCAGTCTTTTCAGGGCCATTGATATATCAAACATCTATCTCTCTCATCTTTCGCCACTGTAATCAATAGCTAAGCGTGCATAATATTTGCATGATGATGACACAAGGATAGATTAAACATGCACATGCATAATAAAAATACAGCAGGGCAATGTGCATGTGATGTAAATGATCAACATGTGCACAGAGAAGCTATGAAAGCATCTCAAACTAGACTCAACAACCTCTTGGCAGTAAGAGTATGTTAGTCCATGGAAAATATGAAGTTAGGAAACGTTAACAGAACAAACAAAGGTGCGTAGTGCACCTTTAAAATGTTTAAATGCTGCTGCTGATGCTACAAACAATCTCAATTATGAGCAGAATCGTGAAAACAAACAGTTTGTCTTCCATCAGAGGGGCAATTCAATAATTCTCTTTTTTTGTTTAATTTGAAGCGAGGATCTCAACCTATCAAAACTGCTCTGAGATCAGCTTTACTAAAATCTAATCCAAATCAAAGAGAAGAGGAAGACTCCAAACACTGACCCACAGCCAGCTGCTAGGGGCAAACCTCCCTCTGCCCCTCAGAAAGGATCCTTTGTACCAGGCCCCATGGGTGCCTCAGAGCTGCGGTTTTAGCTTTCATTGACACAAACTTTAGCCAATAGGACCCTCACCTATCCGTGGACAGGAAGGGAGAAATCTGCGAGAAATAACTTTGGTTCAGGGGGCAGAAATTCCTAAATGCTCTGCCATCGTTGAGATTGCTCAAATGGTCAAGACCAGACGAGAGGTCTTCCTTTTATGGAGTATTACACAGCATTTGGAGGAGAGAAAAAAGAGGGCAAAGAGGCAAGGTAAAGCTGTCTTTAAGAAATATTGCTGTCATGATTTCATGCATGTGTACTAACCAAGTCTGTGGAGTTGGAGAGATGAGGAGGAGGGAGAGGGAGAAGAGGAGGGTGGGGAGAGAAGAGGGGATACTGCGTTAGAACGTCAATTGAAACAGAAACAATGTCATTTCCTAACTCTATTCTCTATTCCTCTTTCTGTAGGTCAGTGAAGAGATTTGTTTTTCCTTTGCATGAGTACAAAGTCTACAAACAAGTACACACTAGACTGTAACTACACTGCAGAAAGAGGAGTTTATAGGAAGATATAATGCACATTAACCATGTTAAAGTCTATTAATTAAAAAAAACTTAACAGAAATGACTCAATATTCAACGTCAAACAGAAAGCTGCATTTCTTTTGTGCTCTGATGCCTTTAACTATCATCTATGTGTCAGAATTCAGGACTGTCAGAACTTAATCTGTATCTTAAACAAGCTCTTCTGACATGCCTATAACAATTAGCCTTCCTGCATTGGTTAATTGCTCTCAATCTGCTCGCTGTAGAACAGGTTTCAGCTCTAAAAGTGTAGCTGAGGGCCATCTATGCATGCTAAGCCTCTTCCAACTGTTTAACCCTGCGAGCAGTGTGAATCCAGTGTTCAGTAGCATTCCAGCTATTAAGGATCCGGCTGCCAACAGGCCTGAACAGGTAGTGTATGCCCCTGGGACAGGAATAGTTGGCCTGCTACTACACACAAGGCATGAACTACATGACTGGTGAATGTATGACGTGTTATTGATGCTGTTCTGATTTCTGCCGCCATGTTATTAAAAGGTAGATTCTTTAAGTTTTGTGTGAAAAGTGGCTGCGTTTTTTCTGATTTTGTAATAAAAAAAGGGTGGTGCATTTAAGCCCGATTAAATTTATTTTAGTTCTATTATTAAGAAAGAGTTTTGATTATCATTCATGGCTGATGTCTGTATCTCTTGTTTGACTTTGCTGCAGGTGGACATCAGCTGGTCAGGGCTGGGTTTGGTACAGCTGGGACCTCCCCATGAACTCTAACGCCTCATGTCCAATCTCGACCACAAGGGGGCGCACTCGGACATTCAAAGTGATGTGAGACTATTTATCTTCCCATTTAATGTGCTATAATCATGAAACATATCACCAAGAAGCTTCAGCTTCAGTGCAAATCTTGTGATCTAATCCCTTAATTGTTTCATGACCTACATAAGGACACATGACGCAGTTGACTGTACCTGTAAAGAAAATGCTTTTTAGTTTAACAAAATCCATGAATGGTAAAATATGTAAGCATTTAGTCTCGTTAATACTTTTTAAAGAATAGATTTTCCTCTCTTTGCATAGGAGACAATCAAATAGGTGCCAAGCAGATGTTTGCATCCACGGCCACCAGGGGGAGACATCGCTGTTTCCTATAATAAAGCCTCATTAGTTGGACGCCTGGATGGAACAATATGTACAACGCCCCACAAACTTTTTCATCCTATTTCTAAAGGAAAATTCACATTTAGCCTATTTTGATGACTCCACATGCACTAAGAGATTTGAAAAGACACTAGGCCGACCACTACAGGTCTCTTTCAAAGCGAGGAAACTTTTTCTTAGGAGCGCAACTTCTCCCTCTCGGAAACTAATCAAATATAAAATAACTGTATCCTTGGAGAAAAGGTGAAGAATCCTCTGCATGAGCTCAATCCGTGGAGCTTTATTCTGCTGTGCTTTGAGCTGTCTCCAGGTTGACCTTCATGTAAGTCCCAAACAAAAGCCAAAGATCCTCAAGCAGTGGGACGCGAGAGAAAAAAAATATCCATCACAGAAAAAGAGCAGATATTCAAACTTACATTGACATGATGCTAGGTATGAAGTTACTGCAAGCAGCAACAGAATCCGAGTATCCACAAAGCTGAGCATGTCTAAGCAGACATGCAGACTCCTTGTGCTGCTAAACCCGTTTTAAACCACCCTCAAGCAGGCATACAGTTGTGGTGACACGAGTAACTCCAAACTGAGCACAAACCTGCTGCCGTGATGCTAGAATAATAAAGTTCTATCAGGCTTATTTATACGGCAGGAGGGTCCCTGGTCTGCGTGTCAAAAGTCAGCCCACCGGCCAATGAGAGAAGAGAAACCCAATCTGACTCCCATCCCTCTCCAGCTCAGACTCAGTCATGTGGTGCTGCATCTCCCAGCCTCCTCTCCACCAGAAACCGTTTGGCAAAGCTTTGGCGATGATGACGAGTGCAACGTTTTAATTAGATCCATTCTTTTTGAGGACGTGGACAGCGTCGACGTTTAAAAGGGAGAAGAAGGCCTTACGTTTTTTCCCCTCTTTTACGGCTTGCAGTGAATCCGGAGTGTCAGTGCGGAGATACAGGCGCCGGGCGCGCAGTGTAGGTTTGTGCGTAAAATGGCACATTTTGGTGCGCGTCGGTGGGCATCAGTTGGCACCGAGAGGGCCTGGGTCTTCTCTACTTTGGATATTTTTTTGAGGATTAATAACTTTTAGAGAGAGTGTAGGATTAACTATTGAAACATTGTTGGATTTTAGTTGGAGTGGACTGTTAGTGTGCCGCTTTACGCACGGATTTTTTTTGGGGGGGGGAAAAATCTCACATTTCAGCTTTATTCTTTTATTGCTTTGGAGGGCATTAGTAACCGCTCTGCTGTTTTGAGGATGTGGCTATCATCAGTATCCCTCATGCAGCCAAACAGCTTTGTCATGTTTAATTTCTTCCACACAAGTGCGCCAAGCATTTCCTCAACAATTCACTGTCTTTTCAAATAAAATGATGTTTCTCTCCCTGCAACTGAACATTTCTGTTACACTTCTAAACTCCTCAGATCAGACAGAGTTTAAAGAATTAAAGCAAAAAGCACTGAAGTCAGCGACAGCAGCTCATCAATGGAATGCAGTGATTCACATTCAACATACTCTGCTGGAGCTATAGACTGACAAAAGACAGGTGTGAAGGAGAGCTCTAGTTTCAACCTCTCTCCCTCTCTGAGCAGCTCCTACCTGCCCACATGACCAGACATGTCATCTATTCTACCACCACTCCAACAACACTCAGCGTGGCCCTCATGCTGCCTTGTATTACACAGCCACTGTCCATTCCAGAGAGCAAAGAACACGGCATAAACATATTCCTAAGTTAAGACAAATGCAGTGATGCACTCAGTGTTTAAACACTTGCATTTACACTGCAACCCCAGAAAGCATCTAATGGGTACTAAAACAAATATATGGCCTAGTGGCCCTGTGTTCTAGCTGGCTTAAATGGAGGTATGACTATGAGCAATGTTGACTGTTATTTTAAAGCAGGCTTAAAAAATGCAAACTTATGATTTAAATGGGAGAAGGTAGCTGGCTGTCATGAATAAACCTGTAGAATCAAGTTCATGATTTGGTCAAGTTCAACTTATGAGGCCTTTTTCACGGAAGACATGTTGACTTGTCACAGTAGTAAAAGCACAGGTGTAAATAACACAGGTAATGATGGCCGAATTCCTCTCAGGGTCCTGGTTTTTGTGCATACTGGCTCGCTGGGACACTTAAATAAACTGGAGCCATGCTAGTGCCATGAGTAACACCTGTGCTTTTCCTACTGTGACAAGTCAAAATGTCTGCCATGAGAAAGGCCCGTTATCCACCCATTGTCCCTTTACGTTAAAGAGTGTGTCTTATCTATTATGTATTCTTCTAAAGCTGTGTTAGTAGTCCTATCTAAGCCACTCTAAAACAATCCAGAGACAATATAGGAGGTAAATCCTGGTTATAGTTTACCTATCTATCACAAATAACTGCACAGCTCTTCTTTGCCTCCTGCCACAGACAGGCCCGTTCCCTTTCCTCCCCCCACAGCCAGAAAAAAAAAGTAATTGTTGGACACTCCCAACAACTTCACCTCAACTCTTGCCTGAGTCGAACCAGAAAGATAGAAAGACAGAGGAGAAAAAAAGAAAGGGGAGGAGCAAGCGAGCAAGATGAAATGTGTTTTAAAGATGGCAGAGCTCCCACTCACTGAGGAGTTACATTCTCATGTTTGCTGAGGAGCTGAAGCCTTGAGAGACCAGACAGGCGGCGTAGGAAATCAAAGATGGCTGCAAAGCTCCACATCATCAGACTTTTTTCTCTTGAATCAAGCACGTTCCACACGAAGCAGACAATTATGTTTTACCCCAGTGAAAAGTTGCTCTTTGACGACATTCAAAAGCACGGTTAGCTTTATAAAACATTCATTAGAAGACTGAAAAATAAAAAATGTAATTTAACTCTAAAGACAAAGAGTCATGAGCATGGCAGCAGATGCAAATCAATGAAAACCAGCTTTCTGAAAATAAAATGACAACATCAATTAAACCCAAGTTTTAAAAAGCTCCACTGTCATTTGATATACATTTTCCACTAGAAAAGTTTTAAAGTTCCTCTCCTGGAGTTCATAAAACCCCTGAAAACTCATCTCCGGTCATCAAAGTTACATATTCAGAAATAGCTTTTTGTCATGTCTTATAATAACTTAGATGTAACTCTACACCTTTGCTTCATTTAGTAGGTGTAGGTCTATGACTATGCAAGTTAGCCCTGCACATTGGCTACAAGATAGCTGTTAGCTGTGTATCTGTTAACTTTCAACTCTGCTCATCAAACTTAAAAAACCTCTGCATGTAAACGTTAATAGTTGACATGAGCCTTTGGCCTGACTACGTTATCAAACAGCTAGTGTTGCCTTGTTTGCGATTTCTGCTGTCACTGCCTGATCTGTTCTGGAAACCGTATGGTTGAGGGTATTTGGGATTAGGCATTGACCTTGTGCAGTAAGCGTCAGGATAGCCTACTGGTCAGGGCATTGGTGAAGATTCTGAGGGACACTCAGGAGACATGTCCCCTTCAATATGTAGAGCATGTGCATTTGACCCCCAGTAAAACATGATAGTTACAGGGGACTTTCATTTGACGATAATAAAGACATTTCCACATAAGATCGATGCGAAAAAATTTACCAGAATGCAGGAAATTAGGTGTTTGGCACTCAAAATTTGCTGCTGAAGGACTGTGAACCCCCATTTTCATATGTGTTCCTCCCAAAGATGAAACAAATCAGCTCCCTTGGGTCAGGGGACAGGACCCGAGCAAACTGGGTTTCCAGTAGGCATGGGGTAGTGACAGCCAGCTCTAACAAGTTAAAATGAAAGTTAGGCTTGCAAACTACTGATATGAACCCTCCTCTTTTCCAATCCATCAAATGCTGTCACTTTGTCAGTGATTTTAGCATCAGACGCAGATGCAAAAAGACACATTACCCAGCGCTATGATGCGCTGCCGGGTGGCGTCAGTTTGTAACACTGCCAGAAGGTATCTTTTAGGGTGATGTGATATGCTGCCAGGTGACATGAAGTTCTGATGCTGTCAGGCATGACCTGATGGAAAGAGTTGGAAAGTCACTACAGGGCAGTCAGGTGGGGAGGTGGATCGATCCAACAAACACTGGTCTTTCAGCTGCGAGCCTGCTGTTCTCTTCCCGCATTAATTTTGAGCCAAATAATGTTTTTTTCTAAACCTAACCATGTGCTTTTGTTGCACAAATATGAGGTGTTTTACCTACACTGTAATTGCATTTTGAAAAAGACTGTATGCATCTAACAGGCAGAAAATGTACATTTCATGTAAAAACTGAAGTGTACTTTGAAAGGACACAACACATACAACAAGCGTAAATTGACATGCTGTCCCAGCACGTCAACAACAGACGCAGGAGGTTACCTAGCACGTCATATGTAGATGTGAAAGTCTACTGACAAAGTGACGATATCTGTTTTCGCTGTAGCATTATGGGATTGGTTTCTTTGGCTTCTTGTGTAACAAACCCTGGAAGAATCTGTGTATTTGAGACTGTCATTGGTACACTGCAGATTCAGGATAAAACTGCTCAGCCATGGCGATGACACCGTATTTTGCTGAGGATATGTCTTGTTGCATACTAAATTAACAAACATAAAAACTCCATGTGGACGCGTTAACGAGATTAAATACTGGATTTGCATTGGAGGGGCTCTTAAATTGGCATTTTCACCAAACTTACCCTCTTAACCTCAAGAATGCGAGGATGTCCTGTGGGTCAATTCATCACTGGGAGCAGACAGCTAGTTTAGGTTACCTAATGTGCCTGCAAACTATTGGTTTATATCAGTCTTCATTCAAATGGGAAAGAGTTGCAAATGGCATAGGCAGAAAAACTGGTAACCCAGTTACACTGCTATGGTGTCCTGGTTCAACTTCTGGGCAAAGTCAAATATAGATTAGTGTCGCTTTTTTCCTTCTTTTTCTCATCAAATAAAAATGGTGTAGAGTAAAGGTAAATCAAGCTAAACTGAAGCCAACAAGACTTATTCCTTTCTACTCCTGCAGATTTTTTTTAATCCCTCAGCCATTTTAAATCTCACATCTTGCTCCTCTCCTTTGCTGTCTCCCATAGTGCTGCCAGCTGGGCCAGCAGGCAGATTCCTCCAGATGTGCTGCGCTCTGATTGGCTTGTCGAAGCTGTTTCCTCACTGGCCTCCCTCACCGAGTCTCATATTTCCATTCTGATGCGGAAGAAAGAGCTAAGGATTGTGGGTGGAGCGGACCCTCTTTTGTCAGGGGTGGCTGTCCACCTGTCAGCCAGCTGGTAAGAGAACGAGCGAGGAGATAGGAAGAAACAAGATTTGATCAACTGCTGTTTGCTTGGATGGAAATGTATAACTGTTGCATCTTCGATAGGAAAACACCCGAGTATATCTGTTTTTTAACATACTGTGGCGCTGAATCACAGAAAAAATCAGATGGTAAAGCTTCAGCTGACATGATGTGAGGCAAGAAATCATCTACTAAATGTCAGTATCTTGAATTCTGAAATATATTCATGTACAGCATGCACATTTCTGTGCAAGACTGTCATATAATCGAGGAAATAAAACATGCCACTGTGAATTTACACCATATCTTGCGTCAGGAAGCAAGCATAGAGGCATTTATTTCATTTCTGTGAACCTGCTCAGGGAGAGTTAACCTGGAGACAGTTAACAGTATGACATTTCCTCTCCTCTTTCTGTTAAGTATAAACTGCAGGATGTTTCAGAGCATTTTTTAAGGGGAACTTCTTATTCCGAACAAAAATGTCTCTCCATACGCTCCTGCTGTAAGATAAAGTGACTGGTATGGGTATGTGTGGCCCTTACACTCAGACACCCACAGCTGCCTGCAGATAGAAAGAGAGAGTTAGTGATTAAAGAGGAGGAGCGCACACACATACCTATAATCCTTTCCCCAAGTGAAGCAAAGAGAGAGACGACAGAGATGAGAAAAGATCAAAAAACAGTTGAAGGTTTAAGGGAGCAGGGAGAGTGATGGATAAAAAGGTTCAGACACACTGCCCTCGGTGACACTCACACACACACTCACACACACACACACACAGAGAGGCACTAATTAAACAGGGCACTGCAGGCACATACATACACACACACACACACACACACACACATACGCTCACCAGCAGACATGCAGGGGCGGTTGAGGTTTCCAAATTACAGCCTATATTTCAGGCAGTTTTTCTCTTTCTCTTCTCTGAACACTCGCAACGAACTTTCCACACACGACTGCCGTCAGAAAAACTAAAAACTATGAAACTCAGCTTGTCACTGACAAAAAATGCTTTTGTTAAATAATGAATTAGCATTTTAAGATGTGCAGTCGCTGCAGATTTCTTACATCCTGGCACCAAATAGCACAACAGAGTCCTAGGCCACTAAATATTGATTTCTAGGGGCCAGCCTGTATTTGGTCAGCTCGATTATCAAATGATAGCAACTTTTAGCTCGGCACAAAGTTTAGAAGTAGGCTCTGTTCAAAAGTCACCGACCCCACCAACCACTATGTTATATCTTGTTTATTTGACCCAATCAAAATGACGTGTAAAAATGTCACATTGTAGTTTGACAGGTGGTTTTGTGACCTTTGACAGAGTCAGGCTAGCTGTTTCCACCTGTTTCCAGTCTTTGTGCTAAGCTAAGCTAACTGGCTGCTTGTTGTAGCTTCATATTTACCACAGAGACATGAAAGTAGCATCCATCTTCTCATCTAACCCTCAGCCAGAAGGTGAATACGCGAATTCCCCAAAATGTGAATTCCTTATAAGTTGTTAAAATAGTTGTATTCCACACTGTCTAACTGTATTATGTACTTTATATTCTGTATATTATTTTTATTATATTCTTACTTGTTACAACTTTTCACTGAAGCTTCTGTATGTGATGTATAAATTGAGTGAAAATTTGAAAGTATGGCCACAAGTGATATTGAGGATACAAATTGAATTTCCCCTTATTTCCTAAGATTCATTTGCACAAGTGAGTCTTTTTTTTTTAATCACAGGTCGTTATTTGTCTTGTCGAATGGTTATCGAATTTCAAAAGGATAGGTCTTAATTAATATGAGCTGGTCACGAGGCATTGGCCCATGAGAACACAAAGAGAGAGAGGAGGACAGAGGAAACAAAGGAAAGCTGTCTTGCTGCAGATAACTGGCAGCTGTGGCTCAGGAGGTAGAGCAGGTTTTGAGGCACCTTGTATGGTAGCCTCGGCCACCAGTTTGTGAATGGGTGAATGTGACACTTTGAGTGGTCGGACGACTAGAAAGGTGCAATACAAGTGCATTTAGCATAACTCTTTTGTTGAGATGGCTGATGGCCAAAAATTGATAACCCTCATCACTGTGGTATTTTGGTGTAGTTTCTGTCTGTGTTTGTATGTTCATTGAAACAAAATGAAATCAGGACTGTGACACACAGAGAGAGCTCTATCTTCAGTTTGTTCTTAAGTTTCTTTGGCGATTAGACCCTGTAGAGATGGTTTGATTTAAGGAGGGGGATGAATCCATAGTCGAATACGGAAACCCGCCCTGCGGTCTAGACGCTGGTGGTGGTAGAGGTGGTGAAGGTGAGATGGGATGAAGATGTGGAGAACGTGGAAAACTGCTTTGTTGAGCTTGTCCTGGACTCTGGATATGATGGCTGGAGGTGAATGAGGGAGGAAGGTGCGAAGATTCTGCCTAAAATGGCAGCTGACAGCAGCAGAGGAGAGAGCAGATTTAAAATTTTGCAGTGGCATCCTGATTGGCTGAGAGATCGTGGAAAAGTTTGACTAGATAACTAGAGGAGTGAACAGCCATAGTCAGCTGATTAGAGGGAGAGGTGAGAGTGGTATGGAGAGAAACGTGAAAGGGTGAGCACAGAGAAGGTCTTCCTGATTGAACTTCATTCATTTGCTAAACAGAAGGCTTACATGTATTTTCTCAAAAGTTACATGGTCTCACTTTAAAAGGGAAATGGTTTTGGTGCGAGTTGTCGACTGTGTTCTTTTGAATATAATGGAACTAAATGGAACGTAGCAAGTGGTACTGACAGTGCCAAAATATCTACTTACAGAAATCATGACTTGATTACTGATTAACTAAAACTGCCAACAGTATCACCTGTGCAGGAGAAGGTGTGTGTCTACTTATGGACGAGACGCTCGAGCTCGTGACAGAGCGAGATATAAACATTAATGGCGTCCTCCTCCACTGAGCTGTAAGGTTAGCTAGCTCAGTGGTGCTAGGTCAGCTAGCAGTAGACACGATGCTTTCTTCTGCACAGTGATGAGGTTGGCAGGTTTAGTTTGGTAGACAGAAAATAGTTCCAACATGAAACTTTTTTTGGCACTTTGAGCATCACAAGCCAAGAGAAGGCAGATACTTGTTCGCCCAATATCTCCAACACTTGGCAGCTCAAAAATAGAATAAAGTTTTTTAGGTTCTAAACAACATCTGGACGCACAACATGAGCGTGTAATGAGTTTCTCACCAGCAGGCCAACAGATCAGGCAGCAACCTATCATCCCTTTTCATCCTATTCTATCAAGGTGATAAGCAGTGAATCCTTGATCCTTCTGACGTCAAGTTACAAAAAGCAGCACCAGGTTACAGAAAGCCCAATAGTCAGGCATGTAAATTTAGCACCATTTGGATTTAGAGGAGAACCTGAGGCTGCTGGCACTCGCTCGAGTCTATAAGCGAGACGATCAAAAAGGTAGAGTCAAAGAATTCAGCTGTCTTATTGGCTCGACAGGCCTGAGCGCATATCAGCAGGCTGAAGCCACTAGCGATATTCCCCCCGCTGACTCTCACGCTGCAGCACCAAGGAAGGAAGGAACTGGGGGAGAAGTAGTAAAAGACAGGCAAGGACTTTTTAAGGAGCACTCATTTACTTTAAGTGCTTCAAATTATACAACACCCCGGCCAAGTTTGTGATGTGTCTATGTGTATGTAACGCCTTCTCTCGCTCATTCCCTTCCTTCTCTTGCTTTTCCTGTTTTCCCTTCTACCCCTTGTTTCTCCTATCATTTCAGTGTCTCCCCCTGCCTTCGTCACCATCTCTTCGTCTCTCTTCCACCCCGTCTGCCTTCACTCCCTCTGGTTACCACATCTGCAGGCTGTTTCCACTGGAATATATTTGTTGAACTTTTAGACTTGAGCTGCAGGGAGGCGGGGTTATTGAGGAGCTGGTCTAATGTCAGTCTGGGGATGGGTGCAGGGAGGGAGTGAGGGGTAGGGGTAAGGGAGAGTATAAATATGTGTCAGGAAACACAACAGAGTATGGTGGAGGAGTTGAGTCACAGGGAATAGCTTCTTTTCCACTGGAGATACACTTAAAAATCACATTAAAAAAAGTTTGTCTTGCATCTTTCTTGCGTACTTCAGAAGATATATCAAAACTGAACGAGACACTGTCCCCCTGAAAAGCCTTTCTGTCAATGAAAGAGCTTAAATGATGAGAGAGAACGTGAGAATTGCAAAAAAAGCAGGAGGCAAAAGGGAGAAAATCAAAGTAGGGAACCTCCCTTGGCTGGGACTAACACATGGTTAGATTTGCCTGTGTGTCCACATGACTCACAGTCTGGTCAGCAAACGCATAATAAACGTGACAGAAATATCCACGCACAATGTCACCAGAGTCCACGGCAGGCAGTTAATTGCTAGATAGAGCTGAGCCGTGGTTTGAGAGAGGAAAAAAAGTCCAACTCATATAAATGTAGAGCAAGAGAATGTCCGTATATGTATTTTTTTTTCTCTTAATGTTTTTTTTTCTTCTTTTGAACGGCTGCATAAATATGCAGAAGAGTCAAGTTGATCATTTGACAGAGTTCAGTCAAGGTTTTGGTGGCCATTTTGTCCAGGAGCAGAGATAAAAATCAAAGAGACTGTTCTCACAATGAAAATTATACCTCCTTTTCCTCTTTAAAAATCGTAACTTTAACTGGGACATTATCTTCATACATCATGTTTAAGTAACTAACTGTCACTGCTAATCTATACATAACCATTTTGTGTCCCTTACAGCCAAAAGGGACACAAAATTACAGCATAATTACATTAATATTATCATCCATACATCATAATGTCATTGTAGTAATCCCCAATTAAGCATAATCCATCCACTTCACAGGGTGCCAGAAGTCAAAGATGCATCCTGTAAGGGTTAAAACTCATTTTCTGGCAACGTGTTTGTCGTGGCTTTGGTGCACTTAACATCACCCAGAGGCAGTTGTTGGCCACACTTGCCACACATGGCTCCAGGGAGGGCCATGTCAGTCTGTTGGTCGGTCCACCTCTTCGGTCCAGACTAAAATATCTTGACATTTATTGGCCCTGATTGCCATGAAACACAGTAGCCTACAATTTTTATAGGGCCCTGAGGATGAACCCTAATGACTTCCTGTGGTGCCAACAGTGAGTTGACATATTTATGGTATTTGAGGATTATCAACTTGCCATGACATTTGGTGCAAATTTTCATGCCCTCTGCGGGATGAATGAACAGCTCTGGATTCCTTAGTTTTCAGTCTAGCACCATCATCAGATCAAAAGTTCAAATTATCCAATACTTATATTCTTCCATAGGCTGTATATAAGATGGACGACATGACAGCTCTCCTGTAAAGAAGCCGAAACATCTCGATCACTCCCTGGTAGCCTACTACAGTATAGACCATAAACTCTGAGCCCCCAGTGTTAGCGGCTGGGACATAGGCCAAACTAGAAAACTGCACACACACATTTTTTTTGATGGGTTTGGTTGTCATGATTGACATCATGATTGACGGCTTTGTGTGTCAGTCAATGTGCTTGTGATAGAGTTGGCCAATGGTGGGTGTGTAGGCGGGAAGTCGGTACTGCGGCTCCGATCACTTAGGCCCCCAGTGACACAGCTGAGCCTTGATTCCAACTTTTCCCAGGGGCCACTTGTTGTACTGGGGCAAAAAAATCCACTGCAGCTTAAAAAGCATTTTCGCCAGAGGCCACCATTATAACGGAGATGTCTGTAAAACTGTTGACAGGAAACATGGAACTGCAAAAGTTAAATATTTGTAAAGCTTTCCTTGAGTGGAAAAAGTAAAGTCTATGAGTGGAACGGGAACTCACAGCGGGGGTGAGTGGGAGAAACACTACTGCGCATATTCAGTGGGCCACATATCGCAAAAGTAAACCCGGAAGCTAGAAACCTTTTTTGGCATATGTGCCAGGCGAGCAACTCCACTGTCATCCGTTATCTAGTATTGTTATACATCTATGCAATCATTACTGAAGCGTCCATATCTGGGATATTTTGGCGTTATTTTTGTACAGCTGGGGGAAGTGGAGACGTGTTGTTTATCTTTATATACAGCCTTTGTTCATGACGACATACCTGCAGAGCTGCTGCCATTCCCATCATTCTCAGCTACTTATTGCTTTTAATGCTAAGTAGCAAATGTTAGCATGTTATATTAACCTAAGACAGTTAACATGGTGAGCATTATACCTGCTAAACATCAGCATTGTCATTGAGAGAATGCTAATATTAGCATTTTGCTCTATCAGTATCTTAGTCTTGTTTAAATATCCTGGATTAAAACTGAATATATGTTGCACAGCATTGTAGCTTTAATAGTCAACAATGAACATTTTCAGTACACTTGCACACCCCAATAGGAAACTGCTCCAATTCTACACTCAGACTCTTCCTGCTTGGCACAGCAGACCACAGCATATTCCTTAGGCCTTAAAAAGAGAAATTCAGCTATTTCCATTTACATTTAGGCTAGATCTTTTTTTAATGGTTTATTTATAGTTGCACTCTGACTAGACTGATGCGTGTAAGCAAATCTTTGGGGGACAATTTGCACAGCTAGGATGAAAGATACAGGACCTGCAGACTTCACCAAGCAGCATTAATCCTGTTTAGTCAAGTCAAAGTGTTTTGGCTGTGAAAGGGTTAAACTGAGCTCAGCTATGGTGAGTGGAGGGGAGAGCGCTGAAATCTTTTCCATATTACGGCACACATGAGGAACACATTTAAGTGAGTTCAGCTGTCTGGAGTCTCTCTCTCCCTCTCTCCCTCTCTCTCCTTCTCTCTCGCTGGCTGGTTAGAGGCGAGTTCAACGCAGCAGTATATCATTACACATCTGGGAAAATGCACTCAGAGCCCCGGATGACACACCACAGAAAAGAGAGACAATGCGCTCCATCCGTAACTAACCTTTGTAGTAAATGAAGGAGATTTTGAGAGACAAGATTAATAAAATTCAGATGAAGGACAGGTCTTTAAAACAACAGCACACACTGTAAAACTACCACTTTGCTTCCATCAGAGCTTGAACACTGAACATCAGCGTCGTTATGAAGTCAATGACGTCATCATACCCCTGAAGAAAAAACAACAAAGCCCTGCAAAAGATGTGAACACGACAAACTGTGGCACTGATATTAACACTAATGGAAATCTGAGACTTAAACTTCTTCTCTCCTCCGTCACTTCCCCTCAGTAACTCCACCTCTTTCAAATCGCTCTGGTTCCTGCAGTTTTATTTCGGTATGATGGATGTAGACTGGAAGAGCTTTCAGGAGGGAGGAATCTTAGTTTTTTTTTTTTCCAGCATGGAAACTGTTGTTTCCCTTCAGTCCCAGGTCCACATACCACAATAATATTGCTTCCATGACTTCAGCTGCGTCTGAGCAGCTCTCCCTGCAGATACTACTTGGTTAAATAAAAGTCTGCAATGTCATGCTCCTCTCCTCTCTGCTACTAACACACAAAGATGATAGGGTCCCTGTAGTGACAATGATGGGTGGCAAACAAGAGTTATAGAGGTGAGGTCAAAGTTGAGGAGAAAAACAACCCTCCACGCATCACTTAAAGGCCCACATATGCCAGCCCTTCATGCCTGACCTCAAACCTTCCATGGCCTGTAAAGGAACAGGAGGCATCTGAGGAAACCCAAACAAGAAACCTCCTTTTTTCATTATCTTTTATCACAGTTATTTCTTATTTCCTCTCATCTGCCGGTCCTGTAGAGTGCTAGCTTTGCTTTTTCACTTCACACTTTATGTCACAAAGCCATTGAACATCTAAAGTGTCCTCACATCAGAGCCAGGGAATTCACAGGCATTTGATAATCCACCTAATTTCAATGGAAGTGAAAGCTATTCAACACTTCAATACTTGGTGCAGAAGCCTCAAAGGAAACAGATGAGAGAGTGCAAAATTGAAAATCTACACCCTTTCTATCCCTGTATCCCCGAGGAGTTACTAAGATTAAAAAAAAAAAGTTTGTTTCGGTGGTGTTGTACATCTACGTTGAAAATAATCCCCTTGGATTCAGCTTTGCTCACAAAGTCTGTGAGTTTTTGTCAGGAAAAACCTGTCAGAAAGCGCCTGGCCTCTCTGGCTTTACGGCTGCAGTCAGTGTGACAACAAGGAAGTAAAATGACTCCTCCAGACCTCCTCCGCACTTGAATGATTTCACAGATGGGAAGGAGGAGAACGGTCTTCAAAACAGTTGGATCTTGTAAAGCCAGGCAAGGCCTCGCTGCAGGAAAAAAGTTTTACTTTGCGTTTCTTACATTCATGTTGCTGTACAAACGTCTGGTAGGAGATTTAATCTTACGCCTCTACCTTCACCTACAACCTGATTAGTTTATGCTGTGCAGGAATGACTGATTCAAACCTGGAATTGTGAAAATGACAACTTCTTGACCTTTGAATTCATTTTTTATGACGCAACCCCCAGCATTTTGAATAGAAATCAGCTGATGACTGAAGGATCTGATGAGCAATTGACTCTTTTACCAGTAACACCAACCCTAGTAAATAGACCAGGGCCTGTGTTTAGGGTTACAGTGGGGAAAAGCATCAGGGACATTTCCTATCAAAAACTACATAAACCACACAAACTGATTTTACTAAAGGGTTCTCAGATCTCTGGTTAAAGGTGTAATCATTCATTGAATAAACTAGATTGGTTTGGTATACTCTTGCATCACTGGACACCAACAGCTTAACCATCTTTATTCAACACTCCTTTTTTTGCAAAGGAAATTTAGTGATATCCCTGCAGCTGTGGTTTTCAGTGGTCTTGAAATAAAATGCTGAGTCATCTTTGTGTGAGACCGAGACAGGACAGAGTAGAGTCGATTCTGACACAAGACCAAGACCTTTAAAAAGTTGGTCAGTCTTGTCAGTCTTCGGTTTTGTTCTCAAGAACGG
Organism: Cephalopholis sonnerati; assembly: GCA_019142605.1. Lineage (NCBI taxonomy): Eukaryota > Metazoa > Chordata > Actinopteri > Perciformes > Serranidae > Cephalopholis > Cephalopholis sonnerati. The sequence goes on along the minus strand of JAGQAX010000014.1, from coordinate 28,689,753 downwards.
TCTCGAGATGGAGACTGATGTTTGGTACTACAACACTGTTGATCACAAACATTGAACTGAGCCTGGGCCTGCAAAGAACACAGCCTATATGCTGCACACACTTTACCATGAGATTGTGCTACTTAACTGTTAAATTTGGATTTATCATATGTAGCCGATATGTTTCAGTTTTCAATCTTATGCTGTGATTACACTGTGGTTAACGTTTGGTTAGGTTTAGGCACAAAAACTACTTAGTTAGGGTTTGGAAAACATCATAGTTTGGCTCAAAATACTCAGGTTGGTCGCCACAAACATGGCTGAAAATGTCCTGACATGACGTTAAAAATACCACCCACCTTTTGTTGTCGAACAGTTGTCTGCTGCTTTATGCTGCTCGGCAGCCATCTCACCCAGGCACCATCCATTTCCCCCTCTTCATCCTGTTGAGACACTAACCTTAATAAATCTGAACTACATCACTTCAGAAATGTTGACATGATACATATGACATACACAAATTTAAGGTATCTGTAGAAAACTACAAAGCCAACATTTTACTCTGGTGATTTGGCTGTGAGTAAAGCTTAACACAACTGACCTGAGACCAGCTCAATGCACTGTAACATTGCTTTAAATTTGCTTGTCTCTGCAGAGATTTGTTAGTGTAGTCAACCATTAAAATGGATTGCGCCCTGCCGTCACTGGGTTAAAGGCTTAACTGAGCACTTTAACTGTCTGCCACCTGCTACCAATCAAACCTCCACCTGCCACATAAAACACCTGGTGGATGCTTGCTGAGGGCAATCAGACCTTTAAACTTCCCTGAGCTTGTGGTTAAAATGTTGTGGCCTGGGGACAGAGAGATGGCTGCTGTCACAGCTGATTCTGGATGTTTAACTCGACAGTTTGGGATATGATGGAGAACTTGTATAGCATTCTTTGTCATTGTGATTTTTTACTGATGCTTAAACGATAAGGAAGAGTAAGAGTTGTCAGATGAACATCTAAATTCTTTGTCAAATTCACAACAGTCACGGCTGAAGACTATGGTGCTATCATGGCTGCCACATGTAAACTGATGACCTAACTCTTTTAAAATGAATGGCTTTGGTTCAGAGCAGAGACTGTCTGACACTGTTGGGCATTAACGCACTAAAACAACCCGTCTTATTCCGAAGTCGTCAAATACCTTTGCTTGGTCAGTGACTTCGGACTCAGACATAACTGAAAAAAGGCATCCTTTTGTGGCAGTATGAACGCCATCCGTGTATAACGCTGTCCGATGGCATCAGTGTAAATGCTGCTGGTGACAACATCATTTAAGGAGCTGGAAAGTCCCTAGTGGATGGGTCCAACAAACACCGGACTTTCACCAGGGAGCCCAGTGCTCAGTTCTTATTTGAATGTTGCGCCAAACCATTATGTTTTTTTCTAAACCCTACCATGTTCTTTTGTCAGGGAATAAATGTAAATGCAAGGTGTTTCACAGACATGTGTTTATTTTCGAAAAAGACTGTATGCATCTAACAAGCAGAAACTGTACAGTTCCTGTGAAAACAGAAATGTATTTTTGTATTTTGACACAATGCCTGT